>PITA01027280.1:0-21200 GCA_004023965.1 Spilogale gracilis | reverse complement strand
TTTCTTTCATGAGTGTTCTGTAGTTCCTCGAGTACAGATCCTTGACTTCTTTGGTTAGGTTTATTCCTAAGTATCTTATAGTTTTTGGTGCTATAGTAAACGGAATCGATTCTCTGATTTCCCTATTTTTTCATTGTTAGTGTATAAGAATGCAACTGATTTCTGTGCATTGATTTTGTATCCTGCCACATTACTGAATTGTTGAATGAGTTCTAGTAGTTTGGGGGTAGTCTTTTGGGTTTTCCTCATAGAGTATCATGTCGTCTGCAAACGGAGAGAGTTTGACTTCCTCTTTGCCAAGCTGGATACCTTTTATTTCTTTCTGTTGCCTGATTGCTGTTGCTAGGACTTCTAACACTATGTTGAACAGTAGTGGTGAGAGTGGGCATCCTTGCCTTGTTCCTAATCTTAGAGGAAAGGCTGTCAGTTTTTCCCCGTTGAGGATGATATTCACTGTGGGTTTTTCATAGATCGATTTTATGAGGTTGAGAAATGTTCCCTCTATCCCTATACTTTGAAGAGTTTTGATCAGGAACGGATGTTGTATTTTGTCAAATGCCTTTTCTGCATCAATTGAGAGTACCATGTGGTTCTTCTTTCTTCTCTTATTGATTTTTTCTATCACGTTGATTGTTTTGCGAGTGTTGAACCACCCTTGCATCTCTGGGATAAAACCCACCTGGTAATGGTGGATAATCTTTTTAATGTATTGTTGGATCCTATTAGCAAGGATCTTGTTGAGAATCTTGGCATCCGTATTCATCAGCGATATTGGTCTGAAGTTCTCCGTTTTGATGGGGTCTTTGTCTGGTTTGGGGATTAGAGTGATGCTGGCTTCATAGAAAGAATCTGGAAGTTTTCCTTCCATTTCTATTTTTTGAAAGAGCTTCAGGAGAATAGGTGTTATTTCTTCTTTGAATGTTTGGTAGAATTCCCCAGGGAATCCGTCTGGTCCTGGATTCTTGTTTTGGGGGAGGTTTTTGATCACTGCTTCAATCTCATTACTAGATATAGGTCTGTTCAAATTGTCAGTGTCTTCCTGTTTCAGTCTTGGTACTTTATAGGTTTCTAGGAATGTATCTATCTCTTCTAGGTTGTTAAACATATTGGCATATAATTGTTGATAGTAATTTTTGATGATTGTGTCTATTTCCTTGGTGTTAGTCGTGATCTCTCCCCTTTCATTCATGATTTTATTAATTTGGGTCTTCTCCCTTTTCTTTTGGATTAGTTTGGCCAATGGTTTATTGATGCGTTCTACTGTATCTCTAGTTTCTGATTCATTCATCTCTGCTCTAAACCTTATTATTTCCCACCTTGTGTGTGGGGTTGGTTTAGTTTTTTGTTGATTTTCCAGTTCTTTAAGGTGTAATGAGAGTTGGTGTATTGAGGATTTTTCAATTTTTTTTGAGTGAGGCTTGGATGGCTATGAATTTCCCCCTTAGGACTGCCTTTACTGTATCCCATAGGTTTTGGATCGATGTATCTTCATTCTCATTGGTTTCCATGAAGTTTTCAGTTCTTCTTTGATTTCTTGGTTGATCCACAGATTCTTGAGCAAGATCATCTTTAGCTTCCAAGTGTTTGATTTTCTCCTGAACTTTTTATGGTGATTGAGTTCCAGTTTCACGGCATTGTGGTCCGAGAATATGCAGGGAATAATTTCAATCTTCTGGTATCGGTTGAGCCCTGATTTGTGACCTAGTATGTGGTCTGTTCTGGAGAAAGTTCCATGTGCCCTCGAGAAGAATGAGAATTCTGCTGTTTTAGAGTAGAATGTTCTGAATATATCTATGAGATCCATCTGGTCCAATGTGTCATTCAAGGCTCTTGATTCTTTGTTGATTTTCTGTTTAGATGATCTGTCCATTGCTGAGAGTGGTGTGTTAAGATCTCCTACAATTAGTGTATTTGCATCAATATAATTCTTTATTTTGCTTAACAGTTGGCTTATGTAGTTGGCTGCTCCCATGTTGGGGGCATAAATATTTACAATTGTTAGATCTTCTTGATGTATAGACCCTTTAAGAATGATGTAGTGTCCTTCTGTGTCTTTGACTACAGTCTTTAGACGAAAATCCAATTTGTCTGATATGAGAATTGCTACCCCGGCTTTCTTTTGGGGTCCATTGGCATGAAAGATGGTCTTCCATTCCCTCACTTTCAATCTGGAAGTGTCTTTAGATTCAAGATGAGTCTCTTGTAAACAGCATATGGATGGTTCCTGTTGTTTTATCCAGTCTGCAACCCTGTGTCTTTTTATTGGAGCATTTAGGCCATTCACATTGAGAGTGATTATTGATAGATATGTTTTTGTATTGACATCATGTTGCCTATGGAGTTCATGTTTCTATAGATTACCTCTGTAAACTTCTGTTTTGTATCGCTCTTGGGTTTGTTTCTCCTCTATAGAACCCCTCTTAGCATTTCTTGTAGTGCTGGCTTGGTGGTTGCATAATCTTTTAGATCTTGGCGATCTTGGAAGCTCTTTATTTCTCCTTCCATTTTGAAAGTTAACCTTGCTGGATACACTATCCTTGGTTGCATGTTTTTGTCATGTAACTTCCTGAATATGTCTTGCCAGCCCTTTATGGCTTGCCAGGTTTCTGTGGAAAGATCTGACGTTATTCTGATGGTCCTCCCTCTATAGGTAAGGGATCACTTTCTCCTAGCTGCCCTTAAGACATATTCTTTGGTTTTATGATTCACGAATTTCACAATTATGTGCCTGGAGGTTTTTCTGGCCTCATTGATCTTGGGGGGTGTCTTCTCTGCTTCTAGGACATGAACATTTGTTTCATTCCCTATATTTGGGAAATTTTCATACATGATTTGTTCAACAATATCTTCTAGGCTTCTCTCTCTCTCAACTCCTTTGGGGATTCCAATAATTCTGATATTGGAGCGCTTCATGTCATCATTTATTTCCCTTATTCTGTTTTCATGGGATTTTAGCTGTTTGTTCCAAGACTTCTCTTGCTCCTTCTTCTTCTTCTTCTTCTTTTTTTTAAGATTTTATTTATTTTGATAGAGAGAAACACAGCCAGAGAGGGAACACAAGCAGGGGGAGTGAGAGAGGGAGAAGCAGGCTTCCCGCCGAGCAGGGAGCCTGAAGTGGGGCTCGATCCCGGGTTCCCGGGACCATGACCTGAGCTGAAGGCAGTCGCTTAACCAACTGAGCCACCCAGGCGCCCCTTGCTCCTCCTTCTTCGTCCATCTGTCTTCTAAATCACTGATACGATCTTTAGCTTCACTTACTCTGGCGGTTAGCATATTTAAATTAGATTGCATCTCATCTATAGCCTTTCTAACCTCAGCTTTCACTTCTGTTGCTATGGCTTCCACTTTGAGATTAATGTTCTTTTCTAAATTAGCCCTTGCTTGGACGATTGCTGCCCTGAATTCCATTTCTGTCATATTGTTTATGTTCATTTCCAGTAATTCTGTGGCCGGGGTTGTAGTCTCGGGGTACTTCTTCTGTTGGATGTTTCTCCTTCAAGTCATTGTGGCGAGGAGTGGTTGAGAGGGTGTATAGCTAAATATATCAGCCACTATCTAGGTGGATTGGTCGCTGGAATGTTTTGAAGCAACCAGAATTCACCACCAAAAAGGGAGGAGAAAGAAAAAAGAAAACGGAGGAGAGGAAGCAAGAAAAGAAACCCCTGCCAGAGTGGGGCCCAGTGGTAGGATTTATATGGTACAAAACTGTTACAGGGTAAAGAAAAGGGCTATCAAGGGTAAATGAAGAGTCAAAAAGCGAAGCCCAACCTATATGACCCCCAAGACCAGTATTTATATAATACAAAAGCAAAGACAATTACACAGAAACACTGACAGACTAGAGTGGGAAGGTGAGGGCAGACACTCGTTGTGGGCAAGGAATGCGTTTCAGACGCTCCCGAGTTTGTCTTGTTATTATTGTTGGAGGAGCCCACTTTCTTTTTTTTTTTTATTGTTACTAAAATTTTTTTTCCAGTGTTCCAAGATTCATTCCCCATTCCCCACACCCAGTGCTTCACGCTTTAGGTGTCCCCAGTACCCACCACCAGACTCTCCCATCCCTCCACCCCCATCCCTCCAAGTCCCTCAGTTTGTTTCTGTGTCCAAAGTCTCTGTTGTTTCATTTCCCTCCCTAGATTACCCAGTTCCCATTTACTTTCCTTCTCCCACTGTCCTCCAGGTTACCCCTCATGCACCGCAAGTAAGTGAAACCATGCGATACTTGACTTTCTCTTCTTGGCTTATTTCACTCAGCATAATCTCTTCCAGTCCAGTCCATGTTGCTACAAAAGTTGGATATTCATCCTTTCTGACGGAGGCATGGTATTCCATTGTATATATGTACCACATCTTCTTTATCCATTCATCTGTTGATGGGCACCTTGGCTCTTTCCACAGTTTGGCGATTGTGGCCATTGCTGCGATGAACATTGGGGTACATATGGCCCTTCTTTTCACTACATCCGTATATTTGGGGCAAATGCCCAGTAGTGCAATTGCAGGGTCATAGGGTAGCTCTATCTTTAATTTTTAAAGGAATCTCCACACTATTTTCCAAAGCAGAGGAGCCCACTTTCTAAAAACATAGGGAGATTAGAACTGGTTGTATATAGTGGTAGTATTGAATAGGGATGTGGGATTGACTTGAATCTTGTAACTACATGTATATGTAAAAGAGAGAATAAAGGAAAGAAGAGAGAAGAAAGGGAAAAACAGAGAAAACAAACAGGTAAACAAGAGGCAACAACAACAGCAGAAAATAGAGGAGTGTGTTTGAAAAAATTTCAAGGTAAAAAAAATTTTTTTTAAATGTTACGGGGTGTTGTATTGAGTATCACGTTGTGATAAAAAGGGGGTTAAAAATTGAAAGAAGAAAAACCATGAGAATGTATTTTTAAATTTAAAATGGAAGCTTTAAAAGTAAAAATAGAAAAAAGTAAAAAAAAAAAGCAAATAAGGTGGAAAACTGTATCAATAAAGTGTAGGACTTTTGGTACTTGTAGTCAGTACCCGGAATTTAATAAATTGCCTTTCCCCCCGATGCTGGGGTTACAGTTTGAGTGTTGTCCTCTTGAGCTTCTGGCTTGCTTTCTGGGGGCAGGGCCTGCCGCGCTGTTTCAGTCCTTCTACCTGGGCTGCGTCTCTCCGCCCCCTTGCTATAGACTGGTCTCAATGGTAACCAGGTTGTCAGGTTACAGTTCTGGCAGTGGAGCTTTGTTCTTTCACATCCTTTTTCAGCTGCTAAGGAAGTCAGGTCAGAGCAAGATGTCTGTGCTCAGACCTCCTTCCCAGAGAAAGCCTCTACACAGAGAGAGGCTCTTTCTTGCCTCCCGGTTGGCAGCCTGTCACAGCCGGGCAGGCGCAGATGCTGGACTGATTTGTGCCCACGCCCCCGCTTGTCGCTTCACTCCCACACCTCAAAATCACAACCTCTTTTGGATTGTGTGACCTTGTTTGTGCCAGGGGACCCGCAGCTCCTCAGATTCCATGCAAGTCTGCAAAATCGCCTTCCCTGGGGCGTTTGTGCCCGGCCCACGGGGTGGAGAGAGGCAGGAGGGAAAAGCAGCGGAGGAAAGGGGAAAACACAAAGAAAGAAAAAGGAAAAGAGAGAAAGAGAGAGAGAGAGAGAGAGAGAGAGAGAGAGAGAGAGAAAGCAGCGGAAAAATAGACTCCACGCCTGCCGCTCTCGCTGAGATCCCCCGTGCTGCACAGGGCACTCCTGCTCTCCACGAAACCCTGCTCCTCTGGCTTAAGCAGTGGGGGGATAGACTCTACACCCCGGTCTCTCTAAGTTCCCTTGAGCCGCGGGTACTTCCTCTCCCTGCGGATCTCCGTCTCCCCACTGCTGCAGTGAAAAAACAGACTCTGGCGCCGCCGGCTCTGCTGTGTTCCTGGTTCTGTTTCACCCCGAATCAGACCATAATCTGCTGTTATTCCCAAGCACAGAGCACTTTCATGCTGGGGTATTTGCTTTCAATGGTTCAGCTCTGTGGGCTT
Source organism: Spilogale gracilis (assembly GCA_004023965.1). Taxonomy (NCBI): domain Eukaryota; kingdom Metazoa; phylum Chordata; class Mammalia; order Carnivora; family Mephitidae; genus Spilogale; species Spilogale gracilis. The sequence goes on along the minus strand of PITA01027280.1, from coordinate 15,203 downwards.
CCTCCCCCACACCCCTGTCTCTGGGGGCAAGCCTCTGGTCCCTCTCACTTGTTTCTACCTTTTTGCTGATGGTCTTTGTCTCCCGTGGTAATCCAGAAGCGTGAAACATCACATTTCAGACTGATTTCATGGGTGCTCACAGTGGTCCTGTAGTGTTTTTTTGCTGGAATTGAGCTCACTTCAGGGAACTCCCCGAAATGCGGTCATCTGGCTTTCCACCATCTTGAAAAGTCCTATAAATTATTTTTTTAACAAAAGGTACTGTCTGGGAAAGGCACATTAATGTGAAAATGATCTCAATGCTAGCTAGTTTGGATGTTTGCAGAGATCCCTCATTGGATTCAATGAACAATGAGTAAAGAAACACAGCCTAATTGAGTCATCATTTCTGGAAAGTGTGACTTCACAATTGTACTTACTAGACAGCACTGCACATGCCTTTTTGAAGATCATCTTAAAAAATATTACAGTGTGTGGTTATGTTGTGGGCTCATGCATACAATCACAGAATCCTTTTTGAAAAAAAAACAAAACAAAACAGGTTTTCCAAGATTTCCCTCCTGGCTGCACACTGTGGCTAATGCTACAACATTTGCTGTCAGGAGCTAAGGAAGGAAGTCCACATCTGGCAGGTCGTGGGAAGGTCCCTGCCCTGCCTTTTGCCAGCTAGTGATTGCACGTGATCCATTATACTTCCTCACCTGGGAAGTGGGGATGCTGCTCTCCAACCCAACCCGACTTCAGCATCATGTATTCCACTGATGAGTGGAAGGCTGGATTATCCAGCTCTCTGTGGGACCCTCACCTAACCTTTAGTACCCTCAGTCACATGCTGCCTACACCACCTATAGCCTCTGCTGTGTGGGGACAGGGGACATGGCGACTCTGGCTCAGCCTTCTGCAAAGCTGTGAGGTCATATGGGCTGCAGTAGGTCTTGCATGCCCTCAGGATTTCTGTTCTTGCACACCCACCTGGATGCTTGCCCTTTGTCCTGCCCTACAAAGTCCCACCCAAATCCACCTCTGTCTCCCCCCTTCCACCACTTTCCAATTCCCCATGCTCCAAACATTCACTCTCTCTGATCTGTTTAATTTCCATTACTCAGGGCCCTGCTGCCAGAGTTTTTAAGAAGGAACTAAATGCCAAGAATATATAAATGACTGAGAGACCCATTTCTTAGTATTATAATAACTGCTGCTGTGGACTGAACATGTGGTTTTGCCCGGCGTCTTTGTTGGATGTGCGGCTGGATGGTGGTTCCATTCTCTGGGATGGAGACGAGGAGAGCGGGGATTTGCTGTTGAAATGTCTGACTGAGCCAATGAGGGAGAGCCCCATCCTTGAGCCCACCCCTTGCGGCCTTGAGGCCCAAAGCAAGAAAGAGTACAGATGGTCTGGGGGTGACTCTGGCCATGGGTTTTGTGGGGAAAGGTGGGAGTGAAGGTTGTTTGGACCCACATTATAAGGAATTTATGGAATTCATCCTGGAAGAGATTGGGGAGCCAGTGAAGAGTCAGAGAGGATGGTGGCATGATCCGATTGGCATCTTAGGAAAATCCCATAGAGAAGGCATCCGGAAAGGCAAGACTGGAAGCAGACTGACCCGTTATGAGAGAGAGTATTCCTTCTAGGAGACCTGGGTCACCTGAATGGAGGCAGTGACATGAAAACAACAGGTGAGGGTTGATGTGTAAGAAATTTCCAAGGCAGAAACGGGATGGCAAGGAAAGAGAATTACTGAAGGTGACTTACTGCTTTCCAGGCATGTGGCTGTGATAAGGTGTGTGGGGAGAACCTAGTCACTGATGTAGGTGCCCCAGAAGGAGGCTTGAAAATGCCAAATTTGAGGTGTACCTCCAAGAGGAGTTTTCCTGGAAGCATTTAGATATGTAGGTGGGGTTTGCCAGACCTGGACAGATGTAGGAGCCACCAGGATCAAAAGTTAAGGCAGGGATACAAAAACTGCTGTCCAGATGTGAAACAGTGGTGGCCGGCCCAGAAATAGTGGTAAAATGACCCAGAGGAGTGGACAGACTTGAGAAACATTTAGAAGGCAGAATGGGCAGCTCTTAGAGATGGTTGGAATGCAAGAGGTGAGCTGGAGGGGAAAATTCCAGTTTTCTAGCCACAGCATCTGAGAAGAGAGCATTGGAAAAAGATGTAATTTGGGGGAAAGATGATGACTTAGTCTGGGTTCTCCTCAAAGCAGAGCTTGAGGCAAGGATTTGGGTAAGCATTTCATTAGGTATTGCAGGTAGGAGTGGGAAGTGAACCAGGGCAAAGTGGAATGCTGATGGAAGATGTGTTGCTGAATGGGTTACTGCTGTGGGTGGTGCCTCAGCCCACCTGGGAACCAGTGACAGACTCAGGGCCATGTCTTCGTGGGAACATCAGGTCCCCTGAAGCTGGTTGAGCATCGTTCCTGGGGTATTAACTCTCTAGTACTTCCATCCTGTACCTCATTGAGGGTGGAGAGAGAACTTTCTCTGGTGGTGTAGACAGTTGTCTCAGAGTAGACCAAGGATGTATGGGTGGGACACCAGAGGCGTTTGCTATAGGTGGTGAGACAACTCAAATGGATTGAGTCTGAGGCATCTGAGACTTCCAGCCAGAAATGTCCCCAAACAAGATAGTGGTCATCAAGGATTCCTGATCCTGTACCATGGAAGAGTAGGGGGTCTTCATATGTGTTTATGTTTTGGGGGTTTTTTTTGTTTTGTTTTTTAAGATTTATTTATTTTTGCGAGAGAGAGCGGGAGAGTGAGAGAGAGCATACAAATGATGGAGGGAGGAGCAGAGGAAGAAGCACAAACTTCGTGCTGAGCAGGGAGCCCAATTGGGACTTGGTCACTGGACCATGGGATCGTGACCTGAGCGGAGAGCAGACGCTTAACCAACTGAGCCACCCAGGTTTCCCTATTTTATGTTTTTTAAAAAAAATATTTATTTATTTATTTATTTAAGAGAGAGAGAGAGAGAGAGAGGGAATGCATGAGTGGAGGGAGGGGCAGAGGGAGAAGCAGACTCCCTGCTGAGCAGGGAGCCAGACACAGGGCTTGATCTCAGGACCCTGAGATCATGACTTTAGCCATAATCAGATCCTTAACCAACTGAGCCACCCGGGCACCCCTATATGTGTTTAGAGCCCTTGAGTATCAGTGTTCTGGAGGGGCTGACTGCAAGGCCAGTATTTAGGGCTCAGTCCACCTCTCACAGAACAGTCATCAGGTGCTTCTGTAGCCCTTGCTCTCTGTCTGTGTGTGGAGAGTGCCACTTGTCAATGGTTCCATGAAGTGGGGCTCATTAAGCAAAGAGGAAACTGGGGACCCGGAAAAGACAGGCAAGACAAACCAAGGACAGAGTAGAGACTGGAAAACACAAGCCCTGGGGGTGGGGTGGAGAGTGCTGCGGCCATCATATCCACTAAGTGAGTGAGGGGAGAGCAAGTGGGCAGAGCGCTGGCCAAGGAGTTGATGCCGTTTCCCTTGTCCCCACTGCACTCTCTTAGCCACAGAAGGCAGGCAGGCATTGAATGTGTTTGTGTTTCTGTTTCTTGACCTTTGCAGTGGTATAATATACTTCATCCAGCACTATCCAGTAGAAATAGGATGCCAGCCACAAATGTAATTATAAATATCCTAGTAGCCACATTTTAAAAAGTAAAAAGAGACAGGCACAATTCATATCAATAGCATATTTATCTAACACAGTATATCTAAAATACTATTTTTCAATGTTTAACCATTGTAAAAAATTATGAAGATAATTATCAGATATTTTACATATCCATAATGTGATGTGTGTGGTGTGGGGTTAAGTCTTCAAACCTGTGTGTATTTTATACTTAGAGCCCATCTCAGTTCGGACCCACCACATTCAAGGGCTCACTAGTCACGAGGCTGCGGCTACTTACTGGGTGTCCCAAGTCTAGCCTGTCTGCCTTAGAGAATCATGGGGAGCAGCCAGTTGAGCCCCACCCATATCTCTTGCCACATCTCTTCATTGTAGGGTCCAGTCCTCATAGTATGATAATTATGATAACTGAGAATTTACACTGTGGTGAGAGGTTTATGGACTTGACGTTATTTGAGCCACATATCCTGTTAGACATGTATTATTAACCGTGTATTATTTATGAGTTAAATAGTTCAGGCACTGAAAGATCAAGTAGTTTGCCTGTGGTCGTATTCCTCATTAGTACTGACCCCAGGATTGGAAGGTAAATCTGTTTGAGTCAGTGGTCTTGCACTTAAGCCTGAAACATGCTGCCAGTTCCAGGAGTCATCTCTCTCATTCACCTCGGGGCCTTTGCATGCACTGTTCCTGCTGCCTGCAATCTCCCTGCCTGGCTAACTCCCACTAAGGAAGACACACATAGAGAGGGATGATTCTTCTTCAGGATGTTGACTTGTCTGGTGTGACCTCTGTGCTACTGGTAGCCATGTTGATACCAGGAGGTGATCTGGTTTGAGGATATTCCTGACAGAATATGCTGATACACTGAGGATGGCTGAGCCAAAAGACAGACAGGACTAAAGTCCTTGATGATATCCTTGAGGTGTTGAATTAACCAACATTGGAGCTGCCCTAACTCAGGACTTCTTGTTGGGGGAGAATGTATTTCCTTATTACATAAGCCAGATGAGATGGAATTTTCTGTTACTTTTAGCCTAAATTATCCTAACAATTACACTGTACCATGGAGAGATAGTACACTCCAGGACAGAGTGGGGAATAGAGGAGGGACATGGGCTCTGGCTTGAGCATTGAAGTATGGGCTATCTTTTGTGTTCAGATTGGATGCCACTTCCACACAAAGCCTTCCCAGAGTGCTACCTGCCCCACACCCCCTGCCTCCCCAGCCTTCGAGGAAGTCATTCCTCCTTCCTCTGGACTCTTCTATCTGTGTATCTTGATAATCCATGTGTGCATCTTCTCTCCCTGTTACTCATGAACTTCCTGAGAGGAGAACCTATGTGTCGGTCATTTCTGTAACCTCTCCACCCCAGTTATACCCTGCACCTAGTAGGTGCTTGAAAAAAATGATTGGGGAATAAATGGAGGGTGAGTGAATTAATATTAACATCTGTACTTCCTATCATAAGAGAGAAGGCATTTCCCCTAAGCATTCCACCTGGTTGACAGATGAGTAAGTCCTTCTCCTGTTCTAGGGCTCAGCTTTTCCATCTGTAAAATGGGAAGGTTGGATTAACTCTCCAGCTTAGAAAAACTCCATGACTTGATAGTACTTTATATTAAGGGTCTTCTCTGTGCAGGGCTGTGCATTACAGGAAAGAATCAGACACATTCCCTTCCATCGAGACACTCAGGGTCTAGGGTGGATTCTTTACCTGGCAGGGGGACTAGAACCCTTCGATGGCCTCTCCCCAGAAAGACACTCCTGCCCTCTTTACATCTATGGGCAGTTTTAGGGAATCCATTGAGCTGGAGAAAAGCCTCCAGAGGACCACCCCTGCCTTCCAGGCCTGTCTGAGCTGGAACTAGGGGGCACAGAGGAATAGCGTGTTTCGTGGAGGAGCCCTTTGTGCAGAATGGGAGGCAAATAGGCTGATAAACCACTGGTTTCCAGTGTGAGAGGCGCTGCAGCAGGCGGTCTCTGATGACAGCAGGAACTGCTGGGGAATGCAGGGGAAACACTGTTGCTTGTGTAGGAGTTCACCAAGTTCTCGCATGAGGAGGACCTCCTGGCAGCCGAGCAGAGGGAACAGGCACCCGCCCCTGGGCTGTGAAAGGGCCTCAGGTTTTATGGCTGCTGAGTAACTGGGCAGCTAGAACAAAGTGAGCCGAACCGGGAGAGATGGTGGAGGGTGGTGGAAGGGACAGAGAATGGCGGATGGGAGAGAAGCCAAAGGTAAGTCGCCAAGTTCTGCATACTCTGGGGTATACTGTAAGAGTGGGGATCAGAGCATGAAATCTCTATAAAGGTTCATGAGGACCTCAGGTCAGACGTGGGTCTTCCAAGAAGCAGACTGAGAAGGCAACACGGCCTCAGACTCTGTGGATAAGGGTTATCTGTAAGTTCAAAGTGTTACCAAGACTGTCACTGGCCCCTGAGAGGGAGCCTTCCGGGCAGAAAGCTGTCCTCACTGGGCCTTGTCATGTGCCTGCCGAGCTGCCAACAGGAAGCAGGTCTAGCTAGGAAAAATAAAAGCAGAGAGCTTTTCCCTTTGTGTGGTCCCCTGGCGACTCTTAACTCTGGCCCTTTTGTACTCTGCCTCCAGAGGCTGTTAACATTTTGGGAAGTTAAAGGAAATCATTTTCCTGCTGCCCAGGCCCCGGCGGGCCTTCCTTTTTGCTGGAAATGCTTGGCAAGGTGTCTCTGTATGGCTGCCCTCACACTGGGCTGGCACCAGGCAGATAAAACAGAATGCCTTTAAGTAATTCAAAGCTGGGAGACTGGATTTTTCCTTAATTCATGTAGTTTCGTGATAGATGAAATTATTTAATGGTGGGAAGATTAAAAGGAGTCTTTGTTTTGTTTGGGAACACATTTCTAAGGTTCCTTCCAGATTTTCCATCCTGATCCTATGTGGTGTCAGACACTGGGCTCCCTCTAGGCTCTGCTGTCCCCTAGCCAGACTGCTCTTTGAGCTAGCTACACAGCTGGGCTTCTGACTCTTCCTTAATCAGAAGGAATGGGGGCATGGAGTGATGGTCCGGGGGACCTATTGTGTGCCAAAAATTGTTTAATCATCACAGCACTGTGACATGAGGGTGAGGTGATGATTCCCATTTGACAGATGCATTCAGTGAGGCTCAGGAAGATGGGCACATTAAGTTAACATGAAGGAAGGACCTGTATGATAAACCCTAAGCTGGGAGCTGGAGAAACAGCAGAGGAAGTGTTTCCCACACTTACGGAGCTTGTTGTCTAGCAGAGGAGAGGGACTCTTATGAAATAATCCCACAGATAAAGGGTGTTAGGAGAGTGTAGTCAGGGCCAGCGTTTCTTGGAGGAGGTGACACTTGAGTGCAGATTGGAAGCATGAATAAAAGCAGAGAGTCAGGGGTGAGGTGATCCAAGCAGAGGGGAGAGCACTTGCAAACCCCTTGAAGCAGGAAGGAGCTTAGAGCTTTCCAAGGACTCAGGGATGTGTGTAGCTAGAGCATGGAGGGGATGACATGAGACCATACTCATTGGATCAGGAAGGCATAGGCGGGGATCAGCTCCTAGGGGGGATTTCCTCCAGTGCAGAAAGAGAGGGCATGAGAAAGAGAACAAACTAGATACTAGAAGTTCTGGGCCAGGTGCTGTCATACATGTGATCCCATTTGATCCCAGAAGCCCCCAGGGGCAAATGTTTTCACCATCCCATTTTTTGCAGGAGAAAACTGAGGCTCAGAGAGGGCAGGCAGCTGCATTCTCACCGCTGGTTAGAGGTGGAGCCCAGCTTCCTGCCACATCCAATTCCAAAACCCAGGCCAACATCACCTTCTCATCTCAGGGCCTGGACACCCCAGCTGCCATCCCCCCACCACCTCTGCCTGGCCCCTCCAATTCCAGGTGTGAGATTTCCCATGGGGAAAGCCCAGCCCACCTCTTCTTGGCCCCATGTTTTTGGCTTCTGTCCTGCCTCCGTGGCATCCTTGCTTGGAATCAGAGAGGGACAAAGTGGGGTCTGGTAATTATATTCCATTAAGCCTAATTAAGATGCAAATTTTTACATCTAATGAAGAAGGCAATTTGGAGGCAATTTCACCAGTAACACAGGACTCTGATCGGTGCCTCTTTTCTCAGGAGGTAGGGCTGAGGATATGGGAAATTAATGCGTTTCCACCCTTCACGCTGCCTCTGTCCGCTCTCCAGGGTTAAATTTCTTCCTGCTGGCTGCTGGAGAAGCACAACCCACACCAGGTAGAACACACTGTGCAGAAGCTGCTCAGATTACATAATCCCTGATGTGGGGATCCCCTGGTTCTGCCACCCATGGGCTCTGCTCTGCCCAGCTCCCTTGATGTAGCGCAGGAAGATCTGAGCAGTTTTCTGGAACTAGACTGCCTGGCTTCAAATCCTGGCTCTACCCTTACCAGCTAGGTCTTTGGGCAAGTTTCTTAACCTGTCTGGGCCTCAGTTTCTTCCTCTGTGAAATGGGACACAAATAACATCACCCGTTAAGGTTGCAGTGAAGACGAAGTGAGATCATGCATGGAAAGTTCTTAGCAAGGCCCCTGGCACATGAATGTGGGACATTTTCAGTAGCTCAGCCACTTCTCCACGCTCTGCCTGGATAGGAGTTCTGCCCCCAAACCCTAGGCTCAGAGACTTCTTTCTGTGGTGGCCAGAGGTCTGCTTTCTTGTAATTGGACTTTACTTGGGTCCTAGATGCCCTGTCCCTGTGGTCCACCCGGCTGTGAAGTGGGGGTACACCCAGCAGCTGACCTTTGACACAGATTACCACTCGTTGGTTGGCTGTTTTTCCTTCCTTAGATACCAAAACCAGCCTGCTGGCCTGGACTTCCTTTCAGTACCTGACTCCCCATCTTCTCACCTGGCTCCCCCTGCACCTGTGGCCAGATTCATTTATAAATAAATTACTCAATTGACATCATCATCATAGCTAGGATTTGTTGTGGGTTCACTATGTTAAGCTCTTTGCCTGTAATTATGTTATTTCATCCCCACAACAATTTATAGATGCAGAAACTGAGGCTCAGAGAGGTAGAGTGACTTGTTTAGGGTCAAACAGCTGGTGTGGTATGGAACTGGAACTCAAATTATGTTTTCTGGTTCCTAACCTGATTTTTTATTTTATTTTATTTTATTTTATTTTATTTTATTTTATTTTATTTTATTTTATTTTATTTTATTTTATTTTATTTTATTTTATTTTATTTTATTTTATTTTTTCAGTGTTCCAAGATTCATTGTTTATGCCCCACACCCAGTGCTCCATGCAATAGGTGCCCTCAGTACCCACCACCGGGCTCTCCCATTCCCCCACCCCCACCCCTCCAAGACTCTCAGTTTGTTTCTGAGTCCAGAGTCTCTCATGTTTCATTTTTTTCCCTGAATTACCCTACTTCCCATTTCCTTTCCTTCTCCTACTCTCCTCCACATTACCCGTTATGCACCACAAGTAAGTGAAACCATGTGATACTTGACTTTTTCTACTTGGCTTATTTCACTTAGCATAATCTCTTCCAATCCAGTCCATGTTGCTACAAAAGTTGGATATTCATCCTTTCTGATGGAGGCATAGTATTCCATTGTATATATGTACCACATCTTCTTTATCCATTCACCTGTTGAAGGATCTTGGCTCTTTCCACAGTTTGGCGATTGTGGCCATTGCTGCGATGATCATTGGGGTACATATGGCCCTTCTTTTCACTACATCTGTATCTTTGGGGTAAATACCCAGCAGTGAAATTTCAGGGTAATGGGGTAGCTCTATTTTTAATTTTTTAAGGAATCTCCACACTATTTTCCAAAGCAGCTGCACCAACTTGCATTTCTACCAACAATGTAAGAGGGTTCCCCTTTCTCCGCAGCCTCTCCAACACTTGTTGTTTCCTGTCTTGTTAATTTTAGCCATTCTGACTGGTGTAAGGTGGTATCTCAGTGTGGTTTTGATTTGAATTTCCCTGATAGCTAGTGATGATGAACATTTTTTCATGTGTCTGTTAGCCATTTGTATATCTTCTATGGAGAAGTGCCTCTTCATGTCTCCTGCCCATTTTTTGATGTGTTCATCTTCTTTTTGGATATTGAGTTTGAGTAGTTCTTTATAAATCTTTCCTAACCTGATTTTTAAGCCCTCTAGTCAAGTTGCTCTGCAATTCCCAGATGCCTGCTGGCGACCAGGCCCTGTGCCCAGTGCAGACATAGGAAGGAGCAGACAGGAGGACAGACAGTTCCACCAGCAGGTTGGAAGTGCTGTGGTAGAAGAAACCCAGGGGATTGGGGTCCTGGGGAGCGCTTGGCTGGGGAATTGAAGGATAGGTGGAAGTCTCTGGAGATTTTCAGGGGAAAGGGCATTCCTGGAGGTGGGAAACAGCAGGAGCAGCAACAGGGAGGTATGAGATACTTGGAGATGTATTGAAGTTAGGAGTCAGGGGTAGATGGTAGGTAGGAAGTAGCAGTGATGGGAAGGGGGGCAGGGAGAGGCAAGAAAGGCAGGTAGAAATGAGATCATACTAAGTAAGCTTCCAAGGCCAAGTTAAGTCAGAACTCAGCAGAGGTTTAGAGTGAGGTGTTCAAGATTCAGACAGACCTGAGCCAGAGTTTGAGCCTTTCTACTTACTGGCCATGTGACCTTGGACAGACTCTTTACCTCTCTGAACCTAGGTTTCATAGTCTATAAAATGGGAGAAGGGTAAAAATCAAAAGGCTTTCCTTCCAGAGTGGTTATAAGAAGATGCACAAAAGATTAGCAGTCTTTACAAAGGGAACTTTCAGTATGTACCCACTGCTTCCATCATTTGAAGGGGGGGGGATGGGGAGACACTCCAAGACCCAAGGAAGGAGAGCGGCCATCCCTACATGTCCAGTGTATCTGTCTAGTTTGTGTATTGAGAGCTGCCAAGAAGGGTGGATGTTGTGGACCAAACAAAAGGGGTAGTTTTCCTCATTCCAAAATTTATTGTTTAAAGGTGAGAACAGACTTTTCCGCTTTGTGGAACATACACAAGAGCAGGGCAAAGAAGAATTTAAAACCGTGTATTTCAAACCTTCACAGTCCCTTCATAATATATTCACGTCCATTTACTCCCTGTTCTACCTGTTCTTCCCTTAACTTTGTTCTTTAAATCAATTTTTAAATTAATTTTTTTTGTGTGTAACTTGTCCTGACACAATACTATCTATTAAATCAAACATTTTTTAAAAATTACTTAACATCCTTCTACCAAGGAAAAACCCACTATGACTTTTCAGGGACCTTTTCTCCAAGGATATACACTCATCCGATTTTGTATAATACGGTTATAACTATTCTGTGACCTTAACTTTACAGCCACGAACATCTTGCCACATCCATATCACTATTAAGAGCTGCATGTGTTCTCAGTGTTCTTATGAGTCAATACTTAACCAACCCCATGATAATTGTTGCTCATTTAGCTTCGGGTTTTCTAAGACTATAAACAGCTATGGGAACACCTTTTTGGATGCTAGGGGACGAAGGATTCTCAGAACTAGACCTGCTAAGGAAAAGGAGGCATATTTTAAAGACTTTGAGGGAAAAAGTCTGAACTGCCTTCCTGGAGGAGAGGCCTAAATTATACCACCCCAGCTGTGAGATGCCAGACTCATCTGCCTCGTAGGACTCATGAGGATGCAAAAATAAAAAAAGCCCAATTAAGAAATACACTTGACCCTTGAACAACACTGGCTTGAACTGATGAGTCCACTCCTATATGGACTTTTTATAGTACAGTGCTGTAAATGTATTATCTCTTCCTTGTAATTTTCTTACCATGTTCTTTAGCTTACTGTAAGGATACAGTATATAAGATACATATAAAATATGGGTTAATTGACTGCTCATGTTATCAGTAAGGCTTCCAGCTAAGACTAGGCTATTAGTTGTTCAGTTTGGGGGTAGTCAAAAGTCATGCGTGGATTTTCGACAACACGGGGGTCGGTGCCCCATGTTGTTCAAGGGTCAAGATTTTGAAATTATTTATTTGTGACGGTAATTTTTAATTGTTTAGAGATTCTTGATTCTTCTCCTGGCACTTCAGATCTGGTAGTAAAACGGCTTCTGATCTGTATAAAGAAATTTAATCTATCAGTAATTTACAGTGTTTGGCTAATAATAGCCCTGTGACTTCCAGAATCTACTGTCTTAGCTCAGGCCACCACAACAAAATACCACAGACTGGGTGCATAAACAACAGATGTGTACTTCTTACAGTTCTGAAGGATAGGCAGCCCGAGATCAGAGCGTCCATATGGTTAGATTCTTGATGAGGGCTCTCTTCCTGGCTTGCAGGCAGCCACCTTCTCACTGCATCCTCACATGGTGGAGAGAGGACCCTCTGGTGTCTTTTTTTCATCTTATAAAGACACTCATGCCATCATGGGGCCTCCATTCTCATGACCTCAATCTAGATTGAATTACCTCTTAAAAGCCCCATCTCCAAATACCATCACATTGACAGTTAGGGCTTCAACATATGAATCAGGGGACACAAACATTCAGTTCATGGCATCTTCCATGAAGACAAGTTTGGGAACCAGAGGGCTAGATAATCGCTTTTAACGTGAGTTTTTTCTCTCCGGTAGTAGCCAATAAACTCAATTGTTTATTGAGTGCCTGCCAAATGCCAAGTTCTCTGTTCAGTACACTCAGTCAGTGGACGTCCCTACAAGGAAAACATTATTAGCTCCATTTTACAAAGAAGGATCCTAAGGCTAAGCTAATAGGGATGGATCTCAGATTGAGAGGCTAACTCCAATTCCCTGCTCATCGTCATTCTGCTACATGCCCAGGTAGACTGTAGGTGCAACTTCTGTAGGGTAGGGGTTTGTCTTGCTCACTTCTGGGTCCTATCCCAGTGTCAACACAAGGCAGGTAGCATCCAGTCCAGCTGTTACTGCATAGAGCAAAGGCCTTAGCCTTAGCCGACTTTCCCCCCCCTCCCCCATACCAGCTCTGTGGCTTTGGCTTTCATTTTCCATCCCTTAAATGGGGTTCATAATCCCTATCCTACAGAACTGCCTTGAGTACAAAATGAAATAGTGTATGCACCCAGTACATATAGTAAGCACTGAATAAGTTTATTATTTTTGGTATATTCATTTAGTCCCCCAAAAAGCCCGGGATCCCATGAGTAGAGTACTCTGGAGTTCAAGATGGTTCCGTGGACTCTGAGAGTATAATACCGTCATCTGTTCACTTATCCATTCACTCAGCAAATATCAGCAAAATGTCTGTTACATGCCAAGCATCAAAATCTAACGGTGACCAAGATAAAAATCCCAACTCCCAAAGAGCTAACCTGCTAGAGGGAGTGAGATGGAAGATAAAGTAGCAAGCAAAAATATCGATTCCAGTAGTGCTGGGTGCTATGAAGGAAAAAAGAACGATAAGAGGAAAAAATAAAGCAAGCTAAGAGGTTAGAAACAACAAGAGGGAAGGCTTGGGGAAGGAGAATTTGTTAGACAGAATGGACAAGGAAGGTGACATCCGAGCTGGACCAACATAAATGAACTTGAGTGCACCATGGGAAAATTTTAATTAGCAAATCTGGAGCCTGAAGCAAGCATAACAGGGCTCTCCAACCACTATTGTAAATCCCGAGGAAGGGGTGCCAGCCAGGAACTCTAGCTGGTGGCCCCTTATTCCATGATTATAATAATAATCAATGTTGCCCATGGAGCTCTTTTGTTTCCTATTGCCAACTTCAGTACCTATTGCCAGCATGTAAGATGAAACAGCATTTCATAGTCAGGATTAGACCTTGTTTTAACTTTCACATGAGGGCAGGTCTTGCAACCCCTCTAGATATGCCTGACCCCAGGGCAGCTGCAGTCGCAGGGTGTGGGTCTTCCTGGGTAGGACCCAGAGAGCAAACCCTGCGCAGCGTTGGTAGATCAAGTCAGGAACATCAGCAAGGACTGGGATTTCAAGATTCTCCTCCACTCCAATTTACCCAGGAGAGTTCCCACCCCTGCCAGGAGCCAAAACGTGCTACTTGTGGTGTGAAAAAGGATTTGGGGGCCACTTCCTGGAAGGTTCGATGCAGAAAGATTGGGCTCTTGGTGCTGTTCCTAGGGCTTGGGGCAGTGTTTCTCAGACTACCAACCGCAGAATCACTGAGGACTCCTTATTAAAAACTCAGCTTCTGGGCCTCATGCCAGACCTCCTGGGTCCAGTTCCCTGGAATCTGCCTTTTAGCAGGCTCCTCAGATGTTCCTATGCCCTCCAAAGTTGGGGGATGGTTGGTGGGTGGGGACACCCGTCAGATGAATATTTGTAACCATAGGATGGTCCTAGGACCACCAGCGCATGCATGCTACTGTCAGACGGCACTTCCTGGTCAGGCAGGGGGGTGGGGACAGGGGAGATCTGGCCACATCCTCGGGTTTATATTTTTGTCTCATAACTGCGGCAGGAAGGAAGGCAGGAATTTCAGGAGGTGGTTTCTGTCATGCTGTGAGACAGTGTGTGTGAGAAGGCTCTGCCATACTTCTAATGAGAAGGGGAAAAAAAGCTTTATATATATATTCTGGAGGCAAATGTGTGACTTTGAAATGGATTGTTTTCCAGCCTGGACACAATTTTCATTTCTCTCTGGTGAGTCATTATAGAAGTTGCTTTTTTTCTCTCTGCCTCCTTCAAGTGAAGGACACATCTCATGAAGGGGCTGAGACCTCCCCAGGAAGAGGCCTGAGAAGTTGACACTTTACCAAGTCCAGTTTGAGGACCCACTCAGGTCACCCCAGAACCCCAACCAGTACTGTGCTGTGGGGGCCACAGAGCCTCCTGACTAGCAAGGGGATGGTCATGCCAGCCCTTTTAGCTCAGATCTTGCCATTTCGTGTTGTTTTTGGCTCTCTGGCTGCCATCCTGCTGGTTTTAATGAGAAAATGTCCCCAAGTACCTTTTGGCACTCATTCAAGTAACAATGAGAAAGTATAGCATAGTAATGAAGAGCATGGGTTCCAGGAACTGTCTTCCAGTGGCTCCCCATCTCCTTCAAAGTCAAAACCAAAGTATCTAGCACATCTCTAAGGCCTCAGATGATCTCATCTCTACCACCTCTCTGCTGTCATCTCTCACCCAGCTCCAGCCATGCCGATGTCCTGGGTATTTATCTAACATGTCAAGGATGTATCCACCCCAGGGCCTTTGCCCAAGCTGTCCCCTCTTCCTGTCATGCTCTTTCTCCCAAATCTTTGTGTATTTCATTCCCTCACTTCCTTTAGGTCCCTGCTTAAATGTCACGATCACCCTGACCATCCTTTATCCAATAGCACACCTACCCTAGAAATAATAACCCGGGGTGCCTGGGTGGCTCAGTTGGTTGGGCGACTGCCTTCAGCTCGGGTCATGATCCTGGAGACCCGGGATCGAGCCCCACATAGGGCTGCCTGCTCGGCAGGAAGCCTGCTTCTCCCTCTCTCACTCCCCCTGCTTGTGTTCCCTCTCTGCCTGTGTTTCTCTCTGTCAAATAAATAAAATCTTTTAAAAAAAAAAAAAAAAAAAAAAAAAAAAAAAAAAAAAAAAAAAAA
>PITA01027279.1:0-21200 GCA_004023965.1 Spilogale gracilis | reverse complement strand
ATGACAAGAGCCTCTTCAGAGAGAAAAAGAGCCCAAGTGAATGGATTTGTATACCAAAATGTTTTTGCAGTTACACACAAAATCTGTCCCCAGTCTATATAAAGGGGTAAACAAAATGTCTACCATTAATTTGTAGTGTCAGATACTGTCAGTTCAATAACAATTGCCCACTTTTTAATGATGTAGATAAATCAAAACGGTATCAAGAATAGAGAACCATGTATTCTTTTTTTTTTTTAACTGGACTCTTTTCACTTTCTTAGCATTGTTTCACACTCATAATTGTTTGGTTTTATGTTTCTTCTAGCACTGGGAAATTTATGTCTCCCATGCTTTTGTCCTTGTGGCTGTTGGATTGGACAGATATTTCTACATGAGGGGAATCAATGGCGGCCTCACAGCTGCCTCATGGTACTTAGCAAGAAAGTCTTTGCTGGAAGGCAGAGAAACTAAGTCAATCAAGCATTTTCATTTTGCTGCAAAAAACTAACTGGAGAATAAGCAGCAAATGGTAGATATCTCCACGCAAGCGGGTTTTCAGTAAAACAAAAGAACAGTCACAAATTGCCAATATACTGAAGATGAT
Organism: Spilogale gracilis; assembly: GCA_004023965.1. Lineage (NCBI taxonomy): Eukaryota > Metazoa > Chordata > Mammalia > Carnivora > Mephitidae > Spilogale > Spilogale gracilis. The sequence continues at coordinate 20,614 of PITA01027279.1, read as the reverse complement.
TTCAACTTGTATCTCCAAACTCACAATTTACTTATGATTTTCTTGACGATGCACAACTCTGTTACTCAGCTACTGACAAGAGGCTTTATGTGTCAACTTCAACATAAAACAAAATATGCTGTACTTTACCTTATTTGTAGGTCGTGTGCACGGTGTTCAGGAACATGACAGTGCAAATTCCTGTTAATAAAAAGAAGTGATGAGTCAAGCACACTTTCAAACGTGAATCTAAGAGACAGTTATGAAGTTAAGGCAAAACTACTTGTTACCCATCAAATATTTCCTCAAAACTTCTAGTACTGATATAATTTTCATAATTCACCCTGAATATTTTCACATACAGAAAACAACATAAGGTGTGACTGTATCATTAAAAATTGTTACTTCTCATTAAATATGTATTAATAGTACTTTCAATGGTTCTTAGGTCTAGATACTATTGGATCATTTAAAAACTAATTCTTCCAATTTCACACGAAATATGGAAATAAAGCATAAGGAATGCTGTGGTTAGTTTTAATAAACAAGATATTTTAACCAACCTGGACAATAAATACATGTAAATATGTATACTAACATATACAGTAGTTACACCTGAGGAATAAAATAGTTGACATTAAAAATCCTTCTTCCTATACACATTCAATATGTTCATTCATTCGCAAATGCAAGGGTAGTAGTATATTTCACATTACAATTATTTGGCTTTTTGGAAAAGACTGAAATAAAGTATGGGGCAAAATAATTGAAATATCAATAATTTGTTCAGCTTTATATTTCACATATTGAAAAATGGAAAGTTTATTGTGCTGGCTTCAGGACAAGGTATCTAATTTCATATTTGGGGCAAGATAACTAAGCTATTATCAAAGCTAATATTAATAAAATATGGTCCTTAAATTTTTCAGGTATTTTTGTTTTGTTTTTGTTTTTGTTTTTGTTTTTGTTTTTTTTTAAATATTTTATTTATTTGACAGGGAGAAACACAGCTAGAGAGGGAACACAAGCAGGGGGAGTGAGAAAGGGAGAAGCAGGCTTCCCGCCAAGCAGGGAGCCCAATGTGGGGCTCGATCCGGGGTCTCCAGGATCATGACCTGAGCTGAAGGCAGTCGCTTAACCAACTGAGCCACCCAGGTGCCCCTGTATTGTTTTTTAAGCAACCTAACTTTTCTCTGTAAATGATATAGTGAAAGTATAATACCAATTTGTTAGAACAAGACAGGCTCCTGATAATGAGGGTAATTTCCTTTTGAAAGTATAGTTCCAAGGAAAACATGACAGAAATATTTTCAATCTTTAACTTATAAGGTACATATTTATAAATATAACATATCATACATAAAAGATATCTGCCATGTATAGTATACCACAACTAATATGATGCATGGTATCTTTTAGAGATTGGTAATATAGAGTATAAGAGATCATGTTGAATTCCAAAACTAATAACATGTTCACTTTTTCTAAATGTAGATATAGAAAATTAAAAGTGGATCCAGATATATTAGTTATTATTAGATATTTTAATATAAAAACACAAGCGCATATAGTAAAATAAAAAGACACATAATTAGAGAAATGTTAAGAGACAGAGGCACAGAATCACAGAAGAAGAAAGAACCTCGGAGGGGTTGACTGAACCCCACATTTTGGGGGGTATAAAAGGGTGTCTTGAAAGGCAGTGTACTGTTTAAGGTCATGTAACATCTTGGTACCAGAGCTGAGCTAGGATCCATCATAAAAGGAACTACTGGCACTTTAACAGATATTACATGAATGTAAATTCAACTATATGAAGTTCCTATAAATAATTCATTTGTTGGACTTAGAATATTTACTTGTGGAAAACAAATGAATATACAGTGGATCCAAGTTATGTCCTAATGTGCAAAGATGATGCAAAAGTTTGATGCTAAAATTGTTCTCCTTAAGAGGTTTTAAAAATCTCTGATTTTTCACTTAATATTTTAGTATTCATCAGAAGGATACAAAAATAAATGTTTATCTGTGATTCAATGGTGTCTTGTTCTTTAGCTGCACAAAAATGAGAAATATGGATTTATAAGTTTATAAATCCATACCTGGAATCGTTTTACTTTTAGTTCATATCTGAAAATAACTAAATACGTATTTGTATTCTTCACATAACTATTTATCTTCACATAACTATTTGTGTTTCCAAATATGAATTCTCATTGGAAATAGACAAATTTCAGATGTTCTCAAGAGTTGCTGGGTCGTTGCTATTAACTACATAAACATTTTATGTGTTCATTTAATACATATTTATTGGTCATTCTGTAGCTATATAATTAGCATTTTCCTAGGCATCTGGACTATATTGGTAAACATTTTTTTAAAAAATCTGTGCTCTGGCAATTATAATAAAGCAATATGCAATAACCATAAAAGAAGCAGACTATATTTTGGCAGGTGGTAAGAGTGACAAATGGGTCAGTTACGCATGTGCGAGGGATGGCAGTAGCTTGAGATACTGAATAGGGTGGACCACGGGAAGATTTGAGCACAATCTTAAATAATAATCTTTGTTTAATGTCTCCAAAGTCTATGACAAAGCTTGTTAGATTTAAGTTAAAGTACTACATAAATTAGTGAAAATAATCAAACTTGCTCCAATGTCAAAAGGAAGAAACTGATTTTGTTTCATGACTTTTGCACAAAAAATATCTGTGCACTTTCCATTCTGCAGACTTTTTCAGGACTGCCTTCAGCATGCTGTCAATTTACTTACTTATTTATTTATTTATTTATTTATTTATTTATTTATTTATTATTTTTTAAAGATTTTATTTATTTGCCAGAGAGAAACACAGCCAGAGAGGGAACACAAGCAGGGGGAGTGAGAGAGGGAGAAGCAGGCTTCCTGCCGAGCCGGGAGCCCGATGTGAGACTCGGTCCCGGGTCTCCGGGATCATGACCTGAGCCAAAGGCAGCTGCTTAACCAACTGAGCCACCCGGGACGCCCCATTTTATTTATTTATTTTTAACACAAACCTATTATCAAAATATATCCCTGTCTGTTTTGACAAGAAGGGTGCATATGGAAATGCAAAAAAAAGGCAACAATATGTCACTGCAGGTATTGGATCACTGCTGTGTAGGAACTTGGGGTGCAGCTTAAATTGAAGGGGCTCAGGACATGCCTCCGTTACCTAGTGCAGGAAAGTTCTACCACAAAACCTTCTGCCTTCAGAATAGCCATGCTAAGCTCCTCAAAAGCCCTTGAGATTGTCAGGAGAAAATTAGGATGATATCAGCCTTCATGTAATGATCTGGTTGCTTCTGGGATTAAGTAGTAAAAGACACAGCACAGATTTTGATATCTAATAAGATATCCTCTGTGCTTGAGACCTTGTAATTACATCCATCAAGCAGATGTTAAAGCAGAATAAGGCAACAATTGTGTCGGGTTTGAAGCTTTTCTTGAATTGTTTATTTGATAAATTTTGTCTTGCAGACCCTCATCCGTCAGTATCAAGCCTCTATGAAGTATCTCTAGAACTGCTTTCAAATCTAGAGTTCAGCATTTCTGAGAGATAATTTTACTGCCTAATGACAATATGCATGCCAATAATCTCATTTATTCAAAAATGTAGATTATAATATAGCATCATTCCCTTACTTTTTAGCAATTCACATACACACACACACTGTATTTTGTAAGCACATAATCTTAGAGATGCCTTTCCATCCAAATATGATACTGTTTTAACATTTACTTATTGTAATTTAGCTGGCTGCTATAGTGAAGATCTTAAGAAGTTTTCATATGACTGATATCATAATCATCACCTCTGCACAATGCCGCCGAAAATGACTTGACAATGTGTATCACATATATAATTCTTCGAATAAATTTATTTGAAAAAGAGTGAAATATTTATAGATCTTTCTTTTATACCTAATGTAGGTATTATCAAAAAGTCCTAAAAATACATTATATAAAATATATTTAGGAAATAATTTTACTAAGAAGGAATACACATGAATTTCATCTGTTATAGTTTTTAATTATGTGTTTGAAGATCTTTATGATAAATCTTTGTTAATAAAATTCACCCAGATATCCATACTGATAAATATAGACAAAATATTTTTGATATTACATATTGCGCTAAAAGCTGATAAACCCAGTCACAAATTCACCAACAACAGCTTAACGTAACTGAAACAGACAAAAAAAATGCCCCTCTCATTTATATTCCAGAAATGGATTATATTTTATATCTTGGTATTGAACTGTTGGGTTAATCAATAAGCTTCAAACTTGTTTTCATGCATCATCACACAGGATGAGAAAAACCAACTAGATGAGGGTTCATCGTGTTATCTGAAGAAGCTGATCCAAGGACACCTCAAACCAGGAGATGCAAAATTTCCTAGTAAAATCCCAAATGCCCTTCCTGGGGAAGCAGTTACCCACTCCCTAAAATGGTTGTAACCTGCTCAGGATACACAATATGATTACTGCAGTGTTTGAGCATTAGCTAATTATTTCCATAAGTGGAGGAGAAGGAGGGAAAGAGCTTGGACTTTTTTTTTTTAAATATTTTATTTATTTGAAAGAGAGATCAAGCAGGAGGGGAAGCAGCAGAGGGATAGGGTGAAGTGAACCCCCCACAGAGCAGGGAGCCTGATGCGGAACTCAATCCCAGGACCCTGGGATCATGACCTGAGATGAAGGCAATCGTTTGACGAACTGAGCCATCCCCAGGGGGTTGGCATTTAAAGACAGTGACAGATGCACACTCTTATACTACACACTGGACTTCATACACTTGGCTGAGCTGCCTCATCTCCCTGCATGTCAGGTTCCTCTTGCTGTGTATTAGGAAGGTTATCTTTAGGACATACATATACAGAACCTACTTCACTCAATATAAGATAGCTTGGAGCTCTTATCTTTCAAATTATACTTGGTTCTCTTACTGGCCAAATATAAGTATTTTCACCTCCTTCCCCTACTCAAATGCAAGGTGGGGGGGGTTCGAACGTGTCCTTCCTAAACACATTGGTGGGTGGTACAAAGGAAGGGGAGTGGGTGTTTGAAAGCAGGAGGATCATGACCATGACCATGGAATGAGCCCTACAGTGTATCTTGGGTGGGGAGGGGCTACTTCATCAAACAACTGAAGACGGGACCCTTCCAAAAATAAGATGTCAAATGTTATAATCATCTAAGTTTTAAACTGAATGGTTGCACAGCATTATAAATTATTTCTGTGGAAAGTTTTATTCCCCAGTTAAGGAAAATCTATAAGAATCCCCCCCCCCCAAAAATGGCTGTAAGAGGATAATGGTCACTTTGTTTCATCTCTAGAGTATTTCTCTGTACAGGCTGAAGAGGATACAATTACTGTAAAATCAAAAATGAACTGTGAAACATACAAATATAAATGAGAGAACAGGTTCTGTGCAAAGTCATATTTGCATGAACATGGTGGTCCGCACACACTCCTTTGATGGCAGTGCTTCAGGGTTATTTAAAAGATCTGGTTGGTTTGTCAGGATAGTGATCAGAGCTCAGTCTCACCCATGATACCCATCAAGCAACAAACAGGCTGCCCAGCCAAGGTGTCTAATTCACATTTGTTCTCAGGGTACTCTGCCCAATTAAATGGTATGTTTCTTATGGCACCAATAATCACCTTCTTAAACATATGTTTGCCTACTTTTAATTATGATGTTCTATTTCTTTCAATAAGAAATCAATGCCCTCAGTTTATGGCTTTTATTGAATTCGATTTATGTCAAGGAAGTGATTTCATGCTCTGAAACTAAAGATAAAAGCAAAGTCAAATTAGAAACCCTTGCCCTTTGGGACTTTTTTTCTTCTTCATTTTAACTTGAACTTTGTAAACTTATTAGGTGACTTGCAATGGAAGTATATTTAATGTTATTTTCTTAGAATTATATATTTTAATTTTATATCTTAAGGTGGGAAGAAACTCCGAAGTAACTGATTTCTACCCAATGATGTAAGGTTGTAGAATCGAGCAGTAATTTATTTTAATGTCTATTCTAAATATTTTCCCTCCTCAATTAACCTGGTTTAAATTTAATGATATGGTGATTAAAGGAAAAAAAAAACTCACGTTGAAACAAAATCTACATAATAGCGTGGCAAATAGTTTCATTATTCCAATTATAGCTTCCATTATGCTACATCTACAATGATATAGCTACATAACAGTGACTAAGAACATAGAGAGGCTGGTTTTGCGTCTTGTTCTCCCATCAAAGTAGACCACGGTCCTTAGATGGCTCAAAATAAGGAAAAACTAGGAATAAACTACCACTCAAACAAACAAGCGAACAAAACCTGAATGGCTTTCTAGCAATCTTCCAAGTTCATCACAGCACTCCAGCCAACCCCCCGTTCTTAGCCGTGATCAATTCCCATGTGCCATTTTGGGTGTTGTCACTCATGAGAAGGACAAGAGGTAGTGTAGCAACAACGTAAGAGGGTGGATTAGGACTTGAACAAAATATGAGGGAAAGACAATTATTTTTAAGAATTAACTTTTTCGTATGGAACACTCGGCGCAGATGAGGTATTACGTTTACCTATTTTGGTTGGGGCCCCACAACTTGGTTTTGGTCCCACTAAGAAGCAGAGACTGTTACCACCTGGTCGAACTCCTATGAGGAAAGCAGTGGTCAGAGGAGTGATTTGATGTCCTACAGCATGTGAAGACGGGGCAGAGCCAACATCTGGCCTGGAAGCCGGGCTCCTTCCTCAATGGTACAATGCCCCGCTACACAGGCGCGCACACACTGAAGAAAAGAACAATACCCAAAACATTTCTTTTTCCTTTGCCTTAGGCAAGGATTGAATAAAAAGTTACCATCAGGGGGCGCCTGGGTGGCTTAGTTGGTTAAGTGACTGCCTTTGGCTCAGGTCATGATCCCGGAGACCCGGAATCCAGTCCCGCATCAGGTTCCCTGCTCAGCGGGAAGCCTGCTTCTTCTTCACTCACTCCCCCTGCTTGTGTTCCCTCTCTGGCTGTGTTTCTCTCTGTCAAATAAATAAAAATCTTAAAAAAAAAAGTTACCATCAGAAGTTGAATAAAGGCTTTAATTGCTTCAATTTTTTTAGCCATTGTTTTATCGTCCTAGACACAAACAATGTTGTATTCCATTCACTCAAAGGCATAAAATCCCAGCATTCTCAAGGGACTGCTCTGAGAAATGATGTGACAAACACGGCAAACGCAGCATCCAAAATGCTGCCAAAGAAAGAAAACCATGCAACGAGTTAATTAGTTGAGTTTTGGATCATTTCTGGAGTTTAGCCACAGCTCAGAGAACATCAGATTATGTGCAAACATAAGAAATACCAGGTCCTGGGACCGTTATAGGGAGCCTGAGAAGGCAAGGCTATTCAAGGAAACTAGGTTATGAACGAGCGTACTGCCCTTATCCTCAGAAAGCTGATGTCCTTGTCTCCTTCAAGATAAGACAAGGCACACTTCTCCCCTGTGGGAGGGAACAAGGATGAAAGTCTCTGACTCACTCACGCAAAGGTATTCTGTCAGAAATACGTTGCCTTACATCATGAATACAGACTTTGTTCCCTCTGGACATTTCATTTTAATGCAGATTAACAGATTTACTTTCTAAATATTCTCAGATTAAGCTAATTTGGTCAATCCTGTTCAGCCTCCTCTGGGGTGACAAGGTGCAGTCCAGAGGCTTAAGCAGAGAGAAGTCACTAATGAGGACAAAGGAGTAGGAGGCAAACCCTCCCTTCACCCAAAGATCAGACTCAGTGTCCTGCCTGCACCAAACTACCAAATAGCTAAACCTGATGCTCCCCATGCAACAGCCCAAAGAAATCAAAACTGGGTGGCTCGGGAATTTCCCAGGTCAAAAAGAGAATCCGATGCCCAATTTATACTTAAACAGTGTCAGGATATATAATCCATATGGAAGTGCACACCAGCATTACCAAGGGTGGAAAACCCAGGGGTCTGCTCTCCGGGTCCGCTCTTTAAAACCCAGGGATCTGGTCTTTAAATCACACCCCTGTCTAGAAGGGGCAGAAATTGCTGAGGTCATTTCCATTTCTTTTCCACTTTTAATTTAAGCTGCAACAATGAAAGTATACCTCTATTCCAAAACCACCAGCCACATTACCAAGCTCCACTTATAAAGTAAATAAATGCACGACTACATAAATGTATGCATATACCCAGAAAAGAGAACTCAAAGATGTCAAGTTTTATTTCATTTTTCCTTGTTTGATTTCAGAAGTACAATTACTGGCTTTGTGTCAGAGTTGTAAGACATGATGTATGTAAGATGCTTGGCCCAGTGCTAGGTCCTTATTATAACTGAGGCTCGGAGATGGTCTTCATTACCCCCTTGCCAGTTTGCTTGGGAGGTAACCCGGAGGAGTGGGAGCAGAGTTAAAGAGAGCAAGCACTTTTGGAAATACAAAAGCTAGGGGCACTGGCTTATAAAGGTGTGCTCTGGCCTCATTCCCCAGACAGCAGGCATCAATCCGTAGCTTTGCATAGAATATTACAACCTTAGATAGCTTTTTGGAGGACAGAACATTCCCCTTCCATCACATATATAGGAATAATCCAAATGACGTTTGCCCCCTTTTCGCTGACAGATGTGCTGTTTCTGAAGCAGCGTAGACTCTAGCTTATGCAGCTGGCGAGGGGTCAGTGGGTCATGGGATGTCTATTCCCTCATAAGATTTTCAGGTCCTAGGGTGGAGAGAGCATGCCCTAATAGTTGTATATTACATGGAAAACAGCAACTATTCAGTAAATGAGGGTATGATTGCAATATGCAGGCCCCAAACCCATCAGGTGCATGTGGGACCATGCGGCTTCTCATGTTCTGATTCTCGAGACACACTGTCCATGTGCATTCCCTCTTCATGGCAGAAGCCATGGGGAAAAGAGATGACTCCTTCCCATGGGTCTACACTGATCTATCACTAGCTACTCAATTATCATTCAAATGCACATTGTTTCCTTTAGAAAATAGGACATAACTACCAAACCAGAAAGACAACATTGATTAGAATAATTATTACATAGCATATTAAACAAATTTCAAATATATCCCAGGTATGTTTCCAAAAGAGTGACACTGGAAATCTATGATTTCCATCAAATATAGAGTGGTACATTCTCCTTCCTCCTTTGCTTTTATTCTCCAATGTACAAGGAGAAGACAATGAATGAGAAAACAGCCTTTGTTCCATGCTCACTAAGTTTCCCTTCACATACTTTTCAGTATTTTCACTTGTGACAATCCCTCCATGATGCATTGTCATGTGATAAAGGCTTCAGATGCTGACCTCTGTCTTCATTCCAAGTCTTTGCCTGTGTGGTCACTATTGGCTATATTGGTCTCCACCCTCCTCATGCTTCACAGGAACCCTCCCCACTGTTTGGGTTGTTGCTATGATTAGTTAATATCCTCTCAGAAGACTTGCTTTTGTGGACGTGGTGCTTCTAAGAAAATAAGAAATATACTCTCTTTGGTCTCCAAATTGTCCCTTAAGTGTATGACTCCAAACACCATAATAAATCAAATAGTGCTTATTGATGCTTATACAATAGTATGATTTAGGCATGGCTGCTTTCACACTATACAAACTGGGGTGGTTCATAAGAACATAATTTTCAACAATCACTGAGGAATTATAGGCCCATATCACATCTGTGAGAGCTGGGCATTCTCCATGAACATCAGGTCAACCCCGAGCAAGTCCCATAAGGTGTAGGACCCGGGGCCCTCTTTCTGGAGAGGCCTGCTAGGTTGATGGGATTCTCTGACAAAAGTGCCCTTCTCTGTCTAGAAGAGGCAGATCCAGGATGGCTCAGGGACCCAGGGGCTATAGAGATATCCTCAATACCTGCTTTCCTGGTCAGGACAGTGTGGGGAGAACTGTATCTTCCTGAGCAAAGGCCTCAATTCCCTTCTTAGGGGAGTTCTGAAGGTCAGGAGAGGGCAGCATTAAGAATGTCCTTTTTGGGATGTTGGGGAGGCTCAGCTGGTTAAGTATCTGCCTTTGGCTCAGGTCCTAATCTCAGCGACACGGGGTTAAGTCCCACATCAGGCCCCCTGCCCAATGCAGAGCCTGCCTCTCCCTCTTCCTCCGTGTGTGCTCTCTCTAGCTCTTACTCTCTCTCAAATAAATAAATAAAATCTTAAAAAAAAAGAAGAAGAAGATCCTTTGTTTTTTGTATATTTGGGTGTCTAGGTTCTCTTCTTAATGGCTTGCTTGGTTAGAAAGTAAGTGAAATTTTTCTTTGTGTCACCACTGAAATTAGTCAACTTTAGTCAGACTAAACTAGATGTTACCTTCAGGAATCAAACCCTGACTCTCAGGGTTCAGATGTATTTTAACTGAGTCCTGTGTACCATATATATATACCTGTATCAGAGTGTCATCCCTCCATTTCCCTAGACATCCCTTGTTAAAGAGGACAACTGCCATTACTACAGGAGGATCTGATGAGCTGGGTGGCAAGACAGGTGCCTGTGAAGAGGCATGAATGAAAATAAATGAATGAATGGATAAAATAAGGATCAATCAGAGAAGGACAAAGTAAAGCATCTCTTTAGCACCCGGGTACCATGTCTTTATTTTTCACTCTTCCAGCTTTTTTTGGCAGCTCTGTTCTGAGGCAGATCATTCAGGCCTGAGGTACACAATCCCTAAATAAGCCAAGATTTTCTAGACAGACCTAATTTCTCCCCATTCTTTGAAAGGAAGAGAGATGTTCTCTAACAAAACTAAATTGAAGTGGACCTTGTATCAATTAGGATGTATTTTTGTTCTAAGGGACAGAAATCCTCAAATGATATTGACTAAAGAAGGAGACAGGTGGATATAAATAAAAAGTTGAGATGGGGTTGGATATGTGAGTTCAAAAGACAAAATCAGGACTTGGAAGAAAATGCTACCAGTAGAAAGAGAGCCAAAAGAGACAGATGTATTGAAGTTTTCATGCATAAATTTTAAAACCTTCCTTACAAAACTCTGCAATAGCTATGATCTATATTCTTATTTTGCAGGTGTTGGAAGATTAGATGAGGGAGGCTGACTTTACTGAGCCAGCATTGCACAGCCTAACCCTAGGGCTGAGACTGGAAGGGAGCTCAGCACCATCTCTTAACCGCTCACTGTGTTGACTCATGCAGTTGATATGAGCCAGAGTGAGAGGCTCAGCTTATCACAGATCCTGACTCATATTTCCATCACATTGTCTTAAGTTTACTAAGGGATTAGAGGAAAGACATGGAATTAAAATAATAGACATGAGGACACGAAGAAAACATGGCACTGCGGAATCAAATACAAGAGTGCCATGGTGTCCCCCACCATGGGGACAGTCAGTGTCAGACCTCGGCCAAGACCTCCTGTGCAGAAGGACGTGTGAGCCCCAACCTCTTATAAATCACCTCAGTTAGTCAGTGCTTGAGTGTTTCCTGATGGGAAAAAATGAGGGTCACAGCACAACAACAACCCAATTCATTATATTCTGAGGAATTAGAAAGAAACATAAGTGATCATGGAGTGCTAGAAACTGGTGGGGTTTGAAGTCGAGGAAAAGGAAACTCTATTATTTGACTAAATCAAGCTCTTAACTTTCTAAGCATTAGAAGGTAACCTTGGAAATGGAACTACACTATCTGTAATGGATTCATTCATTCTGACATGTTTCAATATTATACCTGAAATACTACATTAGTTAAAAATATGTACTTCCCAATGATGTGAACAGTTGAGCTATGTTATACACCTGAAGTTTGGTTTTGGTGAGCTTCATTCTGGTTTGACATTGTGGTGTGTGTTGGGGTGTGTGTGTATGTGTGTGTGTGAGAGAGAGTGGGGGAGAGAATGCAGGACTATGTGTACCTGGATAAGAATGCACGCCAACTGAGTAGGCCTTGACGAGAAAACTCACCCCATCTTTGACAAGCTTCTTAATCTACAGAAGTTTCATCAGTTTACTTTTGAATGGTCTTACTTGTTTTAATCACTGGAAATTCTTCATCTAATTAAGCATTTGGAGGATGAACTACGGCATATATATAGTCTAGAAAGCCAAACGCTGTGCAAAGAGTGAGACTTATTGTAGACCCTACCTTAGTTTTAATGAATCCTGTTTATAGTTATCCTCTGCATTTCATCATCCTTACATCAACTATCTCAGTAAGACAACTCTAGAATCACATCATTCTAGAGTAAAATCTGGGTGGGAGAATTGAAAATCATAGAAAACAGGAAAGTGTATCCCCATCTTCTGTAATGTTTAATATTCAACTACCAGAAATTAATGGAGAAAATGAAGGGGAGAAAGCCCCACACTGTTGACTGCAGTCCTAAATCAGGAGGTGAAAATAAAACTTATTAAGTAGCATGTGATCACTATCTGCTCCTGAAACATTTGCATCATTTGTTTCCCACTAATCACAGCTAAGAGTACATTCAGAAATTCTGGAGCATTCCATCTGTCTAAGAAGTCTTCCAAAATACTGAGTATAACATTTGATTAACATTAAAAACATGTCCAAATTTAAATTTCTTCTATAGTGATAGACCCTTTCAAAAGCACATTTGGAGTATCCAATAGTATAAGCATTTACCATTAAAAAATATGTGTGTGTGTGTGTGTATATATGTGTGTGTGTGTGTGTGTGTATATATATATACATATATATATACACACATTTCTCATAAAAAGTGTACTGTGCTGGGGCATCTGGGTGGGCATCTGGGTGGTTCAGTTGGTTAAGCATCTTCCTTTGGCTCTGGTTATACCAGGGTCCTGGGATCATGTCCCATGTCAGGCTCTCTGCTCCCTCTGCCACCGTCCCTGCTTGTGTTCACTGTCTCTCTCTCAATCTCTTAAACAAAAAATAAAATCTTAAAAATAAAAATGAAAGTGTACTGTGTGTAAAATTTCTTCTTGTCAAATTGACATAAGGGTGAATACAATATTCGCTTTCTACTAAGTTTTTACCTATACACATTCTGGGCTATAAAATAGATTTAAAAAAATAGTAGTTTTTTTAGAGCAGAATTCAAAACTGCTAATAACATCTTTTAGAAAATCCATGTGGTTGAACTGATTGATGGTATCTAATTTTAAAAGTTATTGTTTCAATTATTTAACTGTGATGCCATAGCATGAGAATATTTATGTTGAGAACACCAGTTGAGGAGTTTTATTTTATCACCATCTGAGCTGATGACATGCCAAAAAGTAGCAATTCAAGCTGAGATATCTTTAAGAATACATAGAATCAAGACCCAAGTTACTCATTTTCCATGGAGCTTCTTAGTACTGAGAACAAATCTGGAAGAGTGGATCTCATTCTACAAACCTGAATGTTGCTCTTAGCTATCCTGAGGACCTGTCTCTAGAATCCTCTAGGGACCTGAGGATCTGTCTTCAATCTCTCTGAGCCTCAGTTCTTCTTTAAGAAATGACAAAAATTTGGCTTATTTTATTGACTTGTGCTGAATATCACACTCAAGAAATGTATATGTAACATTTGTTAAGCTATTCACAAATTAGTCAGCTTTTCCCAGATTTTGCTGGGATACCTAAAACCCCTTGAATCTCTGTAGCATGACAACAAAGACTTATTGTCCACAATACTCAACTGTATTGACTGCTGTTCTTGTCTATCTGCTGTCCTCACTGAGAGTTCAAGCTGAAAGAACAGCTTGGGATGTGCCATTGTGTGGCAGAGGAAAACAAAGATGGAATCTTATGATGGCCACCTTGGATATGGTACATGTCACTCTTATCCCATATCACTAGCCAAAGCAAGACACTGGGACTAGCCAGTTATCAGACATGACTGTCAAATCCTATGGAATAATCAAACCATGTGCTCTAGTGTTAAGTTAATTATTACCATGCTCATTGTTAATATAGCATTATGTGAATAAACAGATGACCAAAATGTTTATCATTCTGGAAATAACAACATACAAGGAATAAACTAGACAGAAGATTGTTGTCAACCGGGTTTATGTATAAGATTTGAAGATACCTCAGCATATGCATCTGGTTGACTGATGAATAACTCACTCTATGACTTCATTTTTCAGTCAATGGATAAGCAAGTGGGAGGTCTTTTTCGGGATTCTAGATTGAGCCTGTGTTTTCTTTGCATAGGCAAGAATACTTCTCCCTCCTACTTCTCTGAAATGTAGATTTATTGGTAGGAGCTGCAATAGTCATCTTGTCCCCACGAAATAAAAGCCAGAAGAATCATGCAAGCTGTTACGGCATAGTATTGAGATTTCAACCAATGTCTGCAACTGTCTGATTCTTTAAGAATAGTTAAGGTACTGTGGTCATTTTCTTTTTCTTTCTTTTTTATTTTTTTAAAGATTTTATTTCTTTATTTGACAGAGAGAGAGATCAAAAAAAGGCAGAGAGGCAGGCAGAGAAAGAGGGGGAAGCAGTCTCCCCACTGAACAGAGAGCCCAATGTGGGACTCGATCCCAGGACCCTGAGATCACAACCTGAGCCAAAGGCAGAGGCTTAACCCTCTGAGCCACCCAGGCACCCCAATTTTGTTTTTCAATTAAAATTACTCTTGAAGGATAAAACTTAGGTTCTAATCTCAACTCTTTTAGTAGCTGGATGTATAAATACCAGCAAATTATTGTTTATGTTCTCTGAGTCTAGTCACCTTGGAGATCATATAGTCCTTTGGCCTTTTGATTTACTAATTATAATATAAGGGATGATTGAAGTATTAGAGATTCTTAAGTTGGTAGAGAAAATAATGTGAAAATCATGACTGGTGTTTCCAAATATCTGCAACATTGTCAGGAAAACCAAGATTTACTTTTGTGTCACTCTCTAGAACACAATTAGCTATTATGCAGTAAATTTAAGTTACCTTTAAGAAAAATTTTAACAGTCAGGCTCTACAATAGAACTGTCTGCTTTGTGAATTTCTAAAGTACTTATCGCCAGAAATAATCACACAGATGCTGGAAAAGCATAAATTAGAAACGCAGAAGAACTGACTCCTGGACTTTTAATAATGTGGAATTTGATAACATTTTCGACTCAATATGTCACCCAATTCATATCTTTCTCATATAATTATACAACTTAATTACTATATTTCTCCACTGCCATTTCACATTTTTCATGCCATTCATTCCATCAACAAAGTTTTGTGGATCCAGACTCTGTTTTAGATATTAATTATGTGTAAGAAAATGATGTATTTTCACAGGACCTTGAACTTCTAAAATGATATGGAGTGAAGGTGTCCATGAGAAAGAAGAGGGCTTTCATAGATAAAGATCTAATGTGAAGCTTTGAAGTCTTCCTGTTTGGGGGAAATCACATTCTCATTAATTAACTCATGGATTACAAATAAAATGAGAATTCATCATGTGTGAAGCAGAGGACTCTCAAGAAAATGCAACTTCCCTGGGATGTTGGTAGCAGACATGGTTGCAAGTGGTCTGAGAGTTTCATTTTGAAAGACACAAGCCTGTTTGAAATCGTGATCTACATAAAGTAGAACAGTCTACATAAAATATAACATGATGGAAAATTTTACACAAAAAATGTGTAATTTGAATGCTTCTTGCAAATATATTTCAAGGACAAGCTGCTTAAAACCAGCAGGAAAATACCTTTCTTAAGCTGAAATGA
Organism: Spilogale gracilis; assembly: GCA_004023965.1. Lineage (NCBI taxonomy): Eukaryota > Metazoa > Chordata > Mammalia > Carnivora > Mephitidae > Spilogale > Spilogale gracilis. Next base: position 4,916 of record PITA01027279.1, on the reverse strand, counting down.
TCTGTATTATCAATATTTCTATCTTATCCTGAAATGTTCTAAATCACTTTTCTAGATGCAAAAATGTATGTACATTAAATAACTTGAGACTACCCATTTTCATCCATTTTCATTTAGCTAAAACATTTATTCTCCCCCCAAAATTACACTAAAATAATAGCAAAACAGTTTTGCCTCTATGAACTTCTTTTCAATACCTCATCAGTATATAGGTGACTACAGCAAAGGTGGAATTCTCGTTCAAGTATGAATCGAGGTTAGTGCATTCATCTGACAAAGAAGTGCACAACATGCATTTGGCTAGGAGATATGTAAGATGTAATCAAGAAGTTACATATGCACGGTAGGAAGTATTTTCTGTAGTTAGAAGACATAGAATATACCAATTTAGAGGATTTAGCAAATAATTTCCTTGTCAGAAAATATGAAGATGAGATACTGAGAAGAGTCTCCATTCCTGAAACTGTAAGAACTACTTCTGCAAAGAACATAGCTGAAGTCTGAACAAAGAAACAAATATCCCTACTAAGAACAGAATGGCAAAGACATCTCATTCCTAGGGGACTCCATTAAGGGACTCCTTGTGCCTAACATCACAACAGACAGTTAAATAACCACATGCAAATTCAGCACAGTATAATCTAAAACAGATCTCAATTTTTGAGTATGCCACAATTACCATCCCTGCACCTTGCACTGTTAGGTCAAGTGCATGTAGAGGATGTAGCTCAAATAAGATAGTTTCTGAGACACCTCAAACTATACTCAGTGACTTGAATAATCTGTGTGTTCAAGCTTGCCTCTAAAGCACAAGGAGCAACAGAACCTGATATGATGAAGAATTTAATAGGAAAGATGGTTTCCCAAATTTTTGGTTGATTTAAATTCAGGATTCCTATAGGTGATCAAAGAAATGGGGAAGGTTCTCTTTTGAAAGTGACTGGATCTCTGTTACCAAGACAGATATGTTGGGTGAACTGAGGCATGCATTCAGTGATAAGTTTTTATTGCTAAGTGTTGGTAGAGGACATCAGGACTAATTCTTTCAGTATATACTTTCATGGGGTTATCATGTACCTATGCTTTTGGGGATAAAGTGGTATTTAAAATTCTACCACAGGTGATGGTGATCTTCTCTATTGTTTTACTCAAAACCTTTCTCTTTCTTCATACTTATAAGTTTCTGGTTTGTTTATAAGATACGCTAAAAGCCATAAGATCCAAACAGCGGATCTCATCTAATCCAGGATTAGCAAACATCCATACCCCTCTCATTCTGAGTTGCATAACCTAAACATGTATCTCTTTCTCATTTTCTCTACACTATATCCATTTTTTCCTCCATTTTTTATTACTTCAGACTGACACAACAATGGAAAATAAAGTAAAAATTTCTTTGGTGCATGCAAATATTAGGTGATGGGAACATCTAGATATTAACAGATAACTAAAATACTGATGTAGGACTTTTGCATTACTGAAAGAGGATTTATACAGATTAGCATTGGTCTTGGTCCTTTCAAAGAGTTTTATCCATGAATCTTTTCCCAAAGGGAAACCAAGTACAACATCTACAGAATCCATGGCACAAATTTTCACTAAAACAAGTATGGATTGATCATTGTGAATTTTTATTTTGGAAACAAGATTCATGAATAAGAATCTCAGCTTAAATCCAGAGGCTCTGCTACCTATTAGTAAGTATGCAGTTTTACCAGAATGGAACATACAGAACTGTTCTCCAAACAAGGGGTAATTGAAAACTGTCAAACAAATTTAAGATTTAATCTGAACTTGGACGGGTCAATGGTGAATTACTTTTTGAATAAGTTGCCCAAAGTCTATTTAATGATGACTATCATATCGTCAGTAATAAAAATATAAATGCCTTAAAAGTTTACTGCCTATTACTGAAGCCTAATTATTGCCATGAATGCATCTGCTGTATTTCCTCATACTCTCATTAGGTATGCCTATGTGTAATTTAAAACTTGTGTGGAGACTCACGTTACAAGCGATTTCCCCTTCTACCTTCCTAAGATACAATAAAGGGCTCCTATCTGTTATTTAGAGGAGTTAAACATTTGTATCTGAACTCTTTCATTTTTTTTTAGTTGTTTAGAGTGTTGGGTTTTCCAAATTCATGTAGAAGTTTGTCTAAATGTCATACCCTGTTACTTTTACATTTGTTTCCTAATTCTAGATCTCAAATAAACTCTCATATAGTTTTTTTTCTTACATATATATATATATACATATATATATATATATTCTTTTAATTTCCTGAAGTTAAAGAGAGATTTTAGTGTAGACATGAGTCTTGATAGTTAAGTAGTCTTTAAAAGCCCCGGTGGGTCTTATATCCCAAATTATCACGTGTATTCTTTGATTTATCATGGCTCCCGCTTACAGTAGAGTTTGCAGATTATTGTCTATGGGCTGAATTTAATCAGCATACATATGTTCTGTGGCCTCTTAAAAATGATTAATAATGGGTGCCTGGGTGGCTCAGTCGTTAAGCGTCTGCCTTCGGCTCAGGTCATGATCCTAAGAGTCCCAGGATCAAGCCCCACATCAGGCTCCCTATTCAGCTGGAAGCCTGCTTCTCCCTCTCTCACTCCCCCTGCTTGTGTTCCCTTTCTAGCTATGTTTCTATCAAATAAATAAATAAAATCTTTTAAAAAATGTTTAATAAAATTATCACATTAGTTGCCAATACTTTAACAAAAATTTTACACAGAAATCTGAATAGCTGGCTTTTTTGGAAAACATGAGTATGTATGATGTCAGTAGGTTTGCACATTTGCAGGGCACCATCACCTGGAACTGCATGAGGAACCTTCTCCTCGGGTCAGCACAATTTCCAACACTCCTGCTTTTCAGTGTCTGGCCTGCTCTATCATTTGACCATTCTTGGTCTTCTTTTTATTGGAATTTCTGAGTTCAAAACAAGTTATGACCTCTTCATCAAGCCAACCCTGACTCCCTTCACCAGTTTAGATGTCCTCTTAATGACCCTGTACCTAGCAATTTACTTATTACTATCATAGAAAGCATAGCCTGGCAATTATATTATTATTGTCTTATATTATATTTACCCATTAATACTCATACTAATTTTCCATCAATACAGTAGACTTTCTGAAGCCCTAGGCTGAGTTCTTCTTTAAATTCCAAATACCTGATAAAGAATAGGAATTCAATTAGAATTTGTTGTCTGATTGAATGAACAAATCTTCTAATAAGATACAACATTTAACAGGACAGATGTAATCAATTTTATAGAGAGTCCTTAATTGAGTAATAGAAGGTTTTGACAATTTTTACCCTTATGAATAACATACAAGGTGGCTGTCAGGATTATGAATGAGGAGCACTACCGGCAAAGTTGATACATTATATATTTACTTAATTTCCTTTGGATCCACATTCCATTTTTGTGCAGTATTTTATTTTCAAACTATAGCCTCACTTTATCAAATCACAATTTAATGTTTATTTTCGATACATAAAATTATTTCAAAATCATATTTATGAGTATTTGAAGAGTGTTACGAAGAGTTACAGTGATGAACTGTATTATCTTCTGACTTCAATCTTTCTGATCGATTTCTGCCTGTCGTTTTGCAAATGTTCCTGGGAGATACTCTCTTAAACAGAAAGAAGTCATTTATTTCAAATGAATCATTGTGTGATGATGCTGTTATTTTCAGAATAATCAGCCAAACTAAAAAAAAAACAACACAAAAACCCTCTACATTCTAAATCAAATGCAATCATAACAATGACGGTAACAATATTAGCAATAATAATAATACAATTTCTGACATCTGTAAAGCAACAGATGGCATATAATGGTTGTTTGCACAAATATTCTCTCTCTTGAGCTTCACCAAGACCCTTTGAAGGATTTAAACTACCCCCCCTTGTGGTCTCATGGAAACGAAGGCAAAGACAGATGGAATGATTTTCCTAGGGCCATAAGTAATTTTCACAACTGGGAAGTAAATCGAGTCTTCTGATCTTAAAGTTGTTATTCTTTTGCCATACTACTCTAACTTGACGTTGGCATGCACTGACCTCAACCATGATTATTCTGAGAGAACTCGATACTCTTTTGTACCATTGAGGAGGAGAAAGTAGGTCAGTACATATGTCCCCTGAAGTATGGTGGTAAACCTCATGGAGTAATACTTAGAAGTGCAATTCTCTGGGCCCTGACCCAAACCTAAGGAACCAGGATCCCCAGGATATTCTCCTATGCAGGGAGAGTTTTCTGCCTCACATTAGAGGTCAACAAATGGATTATAACTGTCCTGAATTATCAATCCTCTTAATTCTCCAGAGCAGATGGTCTATTGGAGTATACACAGCCTCACACATTTACTTCAATAAGCCTTACAAATAGTGCAGTCTCTGTGTATATCACATTTTATAAATGGGTGGAAGTCACTGCACTCCACCATAAATTCTGAGAAGCACTGACATTGAGAGAGAGAAATAAAGAGGCAATGGTTAGGATAATCCCTAATTTTTGTGATTATACAGCCTTTTCCATTTTTTTTAAGTATCATAATAAACCAAAAGCGGGTATTATGCTTTGTAGTTTCAGAAATCATTTAATGTATTTTGTCTCATGTGTTTTCCGTAGTTCAGTGAGGCTTAGGCTACTGTTCAGAATCATTTAGTAAGGAGCTTCAAGCCAAGCCCTGGGACAGGGAATGCAGCACCATCTTAAAGACCAACTTACCTTCATGCTCAACTTAAACTGTATATAACTGATTGCCTGCAAAAGGTCTATAAATTGTAAAGTAGTTATGAATTAAAGCTCATAATGTATTTGATAATGGTAGCTATTTTTATATAAATGAAGAGCTTTATGTTTCTTCCTGGTCCTGACCTCTCTCCTTCTCTCT
>PITA01027278.1:0-21206 GCA_004023965.1 Spilogale gracilis | reverse complement strand
TTTTGCTCTTGCTTCCCTTCCCTTGGCACTGTTTCCAGAAAGAAGTTGCTGCGGCAGAGGTCGATGAGGTTGGTGCCTATGTTCTCCTCAAGGGTTTTGATGGATTCCTGTCTCACATGGATGTCTTTCATCCATTTGGAGTCTATTTTTGTGTGTGGTGTAAAGAAATGGTCCAGGTTCATCTCCTGCATGTGTCTGTCCAATTTTCCCAACACCATTTTTTGCAGTGACTGTCTTTTTCCATTGGACATTCTTCCCTTCTGTGTCGAAGATGAATTGACCATAGAGTTGAGGGTCCATTTCTGGGCTCTCTGTTCTGTTCCATTGGTCAATGTGTCTGTTTTTGTGCCAGTACAGTACTGTCTTGATGATTACAGCTTTATAATAGAGCTTGAAGTCTGGGATTGTGATGCTGCCAACATTGGTTTTCTTTTTCCACATTCCTCTGGCTATTCAGAGTCGTTTCTAGTTCCACATAAATTTTAGGATGATTTGTACCATTTCTTTGGAAAAAGTTGATGGTATTTTTTAGGGACTGCCTTAAATGTGTAGGTGGCTATAGGTAGCATAGACATTTTCACTATATTTGTTCTTCCAATCCATGAGCATGGAACTTTTTTCCCATTTCATTGTGCCTTCCTCAATTTCTTTCATAAGTACTTTATAGTTTTGTGAGTACAGATTCTTTGTCTCTTTGCTTAGGTTTATTCTTAGGTATCTTATGCTTTTGGATGCAATTGTAAATGGGTTCGCCTCCTTAGTTTCTCTTTCTTCTGTCTTGTTGTTGGTGAATAGAATTGCAACTGATTTCTGTGCATTGATTTTATATGATCCTGACAGTTTACTGAATTCCTGTATGAGTTCTAACAGTTTTGGAGTGGAGTCTTTTGGGGTTTCCACATAAAGTATTGTATCATATGCAAAGAGTGAGAGTTTGACTTCTTCTTTTCCAATTCAAATGCCTTTTATTTCTTTTTGTTGTCTAATTGCTGAGGCTAGGATGTTTAGTGCTATGTTGAATAGCAGTGGTGATACTGGAGAGCCCTGCCGTGTTCCTGATCATAGGGGGAAAGCTCTCAGTTTTCCCCCATTCAGAATGATATTCACTGTGGGTTTTTCACTGATGGCTTTTATGACATTGAGGTATGTACCCTCTCTCCCTACACCGTGAAGAGTTTTGATCAAGAAAGGATGTTGTACTTTGTCAAGTGCTTTTTCAGCATCTATTTAGAGTGTCATATGGTTCTTGTTCTTTCTTTCATTAATGTATTGTGCCACATTGATTGATTTGCAGATGTTGAACCAACCTTGCAGCCCAGGAATAAATTCCACTTGGTCACGGTGACTAATCCTTTTAATGTACTGTTGGATCCTATTGGCTAGTGTTTTGGTGAGAATTTTTGCATCTGTGTTCATCAAGGGTATTGGTAATTCTCCCTTGTGGTGGGGTCTTTGTCCGGTCTGGGTGTCAAGGTAATGCTGGCCTCAAAAAATGAGTTTGGAAGTTTTCCTTCCATTTCTGTTTTTTGGAACAGTTTCAGGAGAATAGGAATTAACTCTTCTTTAAGTGTTTGGTAGAATTCCCCTGGGACACTGCCTGGTCCTGGGCTCTTGCTTCTTGGGAGATTGTTGATGACTGCTTCAGTCTCCTTACAGGTTATGGGTCTGTTGAGGTTTTCTCTTTCTTCCTGGTTCAGTTTTGGTAATTTATGTCTCTAAGAATGCCTCCATTTCTTCCAGTGTTGCTCCCAGCAACCATGGCATGGATGGGGGCAAACAGGACCAGCCTGTTGTCCCCATGGGCCTGAGGAAGAGGTCTCCACCCTGCGACCAGCAAGAAACCACACCGAGCTGGGAGTTGTGTCAGCCGTGGAGGCGCAGCAATTCTCAGCTTTATTGTATCAGGGACACAGTTATATAAAGAGGAGAGGAGGAAGTGAGAGGTGGAAGTAGCAGGGGCCAATAGGGGCCCATTATGTAGCTATCCCTAAGGGCCTAGGCAGGTTTCAGGTTGGACTGTTAGGTGGGGCTAAGATCAAAAGTCCGCATGCGCAGGTCAGAAGCACACACGGTAATCCAGCTAGGTCATGTACATGGAAGTGCTCTGGGAAAGCTCATGAGGCAACCTCAGCTAACGCCCAATAATGGCGGCAAGCTCAAGGGAGGCAAGGTGTCCCAACATTCCAGATTGTCAAATTTGCTGATGTATAGTTGCTCATAATATGTTCTTATAATTGCTTGTGTTTCTTTGGTGTTAGTTGTGATCTCTCCTCTTTCATTCAGGATTTTATTAATTTGGGTCCTTTTCTCTTTTCTTTTTGATAAGTCTGGCCGGGGGTTATCAAACTTGTTAATTCTTTCAACGAATGAACTCCATGTTTCGTTGATGTTCTACTTTTCTTTTTGTTTCTATTTCATTGATTTCTGTTCTTTTGGTTTCTATTTCACTGATTTGTATTCTGATCTTGTCCTGCTATGTTTAGGCTTTCTTTGCTCTTCTTTCTCCAGCTCCTTTAGGTGTAGGGTTAGGTTGTGTACTTGAGACCTTTCTTATTTCTTGAGAAAGGCTTGTATTGCTATATACTCTTATCTCAGGACTGCCTTTGCTGTGCCCCAAAGATTTTGAACAATTGTGTTCTCATATTCATTTGTTTCCATGAAATTTTTAAAAATTATTCTTTAATTTCCAGTATGACCCATTCATTCTTTAGTAGGATACTCTTTGGCCTCCATATATTTGTGTTCTTTCCAACTTTCCTCTTGTGGTTAAGTTCTAGTTTTAAAGCACTGTGATCTGAAAATATGCAGGGAATGATCCCAGTGTGTTTATACTGGCTGAGGCCTGATTTGTGACTGAGGTTGTGATTTATTATGGAGAATGTTCCATGTACACTAGAGAAGAATGTGCATTCTCTTGCTTTGGGATAGAATGTTCTGAATATATCTGTGATGTACATCTGGTACAGTGTGTCATTTAACCTTTATTTCTTTGTTGATATTTTGCTTAGATGATCTTTCCATTTCAGTGAGGGGAGTGTTAAAGTCCCCTACTATTATTGTATTATTGTTGATGTGTTTCTTTGATTTTATTAATTGGTTTATATAATTGGCTGCTCCCATGTTAGGAGCTAAATGTTTAAAATTGTTAGATCTTCTTGTTGGACAGACCCTTTAAGTATGATATAGTGTCCTCCTCATCTCTTATTAAAGTGTTTGGCTTAAAATCTAATGTCTGATAGAAGGATTGCCACCCCAGCTTTCTTTTGATGTCTGTTAGCATGGTAAATTGCTTTATACCCTCTTAGTTTAAATCTGGTGGTGTCTTTGGGTTTAAAATGAGTTTTTGCAAACACCATATTAATGGGTCTTATTTTTCTATCCATTCTGATACCCTGTGTCTTTTGATTGGGGCATTTAGCCCATTTACATTCAGGTTAGCTATTGAAAGATATGAATTTAGTCCCATTGTATTGCCTATAAGATGACTGTCACTGTATATTGTCTCTGTTGCTTTCTGGTCTGTTAATTTTTGGCTCTCTGTTTGCTTAGAGGACCCCTTTCATTATTTTCTGTAGGGCTGGTGTGGTGTTTGCAAGTTCTTTTAGTTTTTGTTTATCCTGGAAGCTTTTTATCCCTCCTTCTATTTTCAGTGACAGCCTAGCTGGATATAGTATTTTTGGCTGCATACTTTTCTCACTTAGTGGTCTGAATATATCATGTCAGTCCTTTCTGGCCTGCCAGGTCTCTATGGATGGGTCTGCTGCCAATCAAATATTCTACTGTTGTAGGTTACAGATGTCTTTTCCCGAGTTGCTCTCACAATTTTCTCTTTTTCACTGAGAGTTGTAAGTTTTACTATTAGATGACAGAATGTGAACCTATTTTTATTGATTTTGAGGGGGTTCTCTGTGCCTCCTGGATTTTGATGCTTGTTCTCTTCACCAAATTAGGGATATTCTCTGCTCTAATTTGCTCCAGTATACCTTCTGCTTCCCTCTCTCTTTCTTCTTCTTCTGGAATCCCAATTATTCTAATATTGTTTTGTCTTATGATATCACTTATCTCTCAAATTCTACCCTCATGGTCCAGTAGTTGTTTGTCTCTCTTTTTCTCAGCTCCTTTTATTCTCCATCATGTGATCTTCTATATCACTAATTCTCTCTTCTGCCTCATTTATCCTGGCAATAAGAGCCTCCATTTTTTTATTGCACCTCATTAATCGCTTTTTTGATTTCAACTTGGTTGGATTTTAGTTCTTTTATTTCTCCAGAAAGGGTTCTCTAGTATCTTCCATGCTTTTTTTTTTTTTTTGAGCTCAGCTAGCACCTTGATTGTCATCATTCTGAGCTCTAGTTTTGACATATTACTAATATCCCTATTGATTAAGTCCCTAGCCATCAGTACTCCCTCTTGTCCTTTTTTTTTTTTTGAGGTAAGTTTTTCCACCTTGTCATTTTATCCAGATAAAAATAGATGAATGAGAGAACAAGTTCTAAAATGGTAACAATGACCCCAGAAAAATATACACTAACCAAATCAGAAGAGACCTGAAAATGGGAGGAGAAGAAAGGAAAAGAAAATCTATATCTATATCTATCTCTGTCTCTCTCTATGTATATGATTAGACTGCTGAATATAGCAGAGCCACACCCTTGATTTGGGGTGTATTTTGGCCTGTTAGAAGAAACTGCCTCCCAAAATTTTAGGGAAAGAAAAACTGATACATGTACAAAAATAAGGGTATAACGATGGCATACATGATGAGGTCATAGAATACGACTGTAATGATGAAAATTAAAAAAGATTCTAAAAAAGGAATTGATAAGAGAAGTTGTTTGAAAAAAGAAAAAAGAGGAAATAATTTGATGAAGCTGGAGTCTAGGACAAAACCATGTGCTAGGTTTAGGATATATATTGAGCTCTGAGAAGATACTGTATTCCAAAATTTTAAAGAAAGAAAAACCTGTATGTAGAAAAAATTAAGCTTAAATACAATGAAGGAATAGGGTGCCTGGGTGGCTCAGTGGGTTAAAGACTCTGCCTTCTGCTCAGGTCATGATCTCAGGGTCCTGGAATCGAGGCCCGCATCAGGCTCTCTGCTCAGCAGGGAGCCTGCTTCCTCCTCTCTCTCTTCCTGCCTCTGCCTACTTGTGACCTCTCTCTGTCAAATAAATAAATAAAAATCTTTTAAAAAAATACAATGAAGTGATAGAATATGACTAAAACAAGGAAAATTTTAAAAAGATTTTTTCAAAAAGATATTGACAAGATAAAATAGTTAAAAACCTTAAAATAAGAAATAATTTAAAAAATAGAATAAGAAAAAATAAAATTAAAAAAATTTAACTTTGAAAGACTAAACAATCATGGGAAAAAAGCCATGAATTCTGTGTTGCATTCCCCTAGCTCTGGAGTTCAGCAGTTCTCATTGATCTGTGAACTTGGTCTTGGCTGGATGTTCTTGCTGATCTTCTGGAGGCGGGGCCTGTTGTTGATTCTCAAATGTCTTTGCCTGAGGTGGAATGCCCTGCCCTTGCCTTAGGGCAGGCTAAGCAATGTGCTCTCAGGTTTGCCCTTGGTAGCTTTTGCTCCCTGAATGCTTTTAGTACAGCTTTTGAGGACGGGAATGAAGATGGTAGCCTTCCAGTCTCAGGCCCAGAGGAGCCGAGAGCTTGAGGCCCCACTCCTTAGTGCACCCTCACAGAAAAGCAATCACTCCCGTCTCTCTGGTCTCCGGCTGCATTCTGTGTGCATCCAGTCTGTGACCAAGCATTTCTGTTTGTGGTACATGGCCCCATTTGGAGTCTCCAAACCCAGCAGATTCCTGCAGCACACTTCTGCACTGCTTCTCCTGATGGAGGAAGGATGCCGCTTGTGGGGTCCCTGCTCAAAGAGCAGTGGCCTGACTGCACCTTGGATCATAGTTTATGATAACTTCAACCTGAGAGCCCACTCCTTGGCTCCATCTCTGTAGCCGGCTTTCCCACTCCGACACCTGGGAGATCTGCCATGCTCAGGCACCCTGGGTCCTTCTGTGACCTCACAGGTCCTGAGACCACACTGTCCAAGTGAGGGTTCCACCCCCTGCTTAGCCTCTGGGATGACGTCCCTCAGAGTAGACTTCCAAAAGTTCTGATTTTGTGCTCTGCTGCTCTACTGCTGGCTGTTAGCTGGCCCCTCCCTCCCAGTCTGTCTTCCCAAATGTCTTCTCAGATTCACTTCTCTGCATGTCCTATCTTCCAGAAAGTGGTTGCTTTTCTGTTCCTCAAATTTCTGCTCTTCTCTTCGATCCCCTGTTGAGTTTGTAGGTGTTCTCACTGGTTTGATAAGTATCTAGCTGAACTCCTGGGACCTGACGATATCTAGGTCTCCTACTCCTCCGCCATCTTGCTCCTTCTGCTATTTGTAATGATTTTTCTCATTCTATGGATAATTGTATACTTTTAACCTAATTTTATTGAAATCATTTTTGGGGGAGGGAATAGAGAGTGCAGGTACAGAGGGAGAGGGGGAGAGAATCTTCAGTAGTTTCCACACCTAGCATGGGATCAGAAATGGTGTTCAATCTCACAACTCTGAGACCAGGAAGTGAGCCTAAATCAAGTCAGTCACTTAACCAACTGAGCTACCCAGGTGCCTCATGTAGATATCATTCTTATATTTTCTTTTTCACGTAAGCTCTCCTCCCACTGACCACTAATCATACAAGATTCTGCTTTTTTTTTTTTTTTTAAAGATTTTATTTATTTGACAGAGAGAAACACAGCCATAGAGGGAACACAAGCAGGGGAAGTGAGAGAGGGAGAAGCAGGCTTCCCGCTGAGCAGGGAGCCCAACGCGGGACTCGATCCTGGGTCTCCAGGATCATGACCTGAGCCAAAGGCAGTCACTTAACCAACTGAGCCACCCAGGCACCCCAAGATTCTGCTTTTAACTAACAAGCTTCAATTTTTTGTTTCCCACCTCCCTCCCTACAGAAGCACCTGAATCCACATCCAGTCTTTTTTCTGTTAAATATCCTTGTTAGCCCTGACTCCCATGCACATGGCTTACTCTCAGCAGCTGCCTTAGCCCTTGACCTTGACTTAGTTCATAGCTCTTGTCTCTCTGTCTTACTGGTTTCTAGTTCTACATTCAGTCTTCTCATTCTCACTTTTGGCCCCCTTGATTAAGTGATCTATTTGGACTCCTCTGCTTTTTAAAATCAGCATCTTTAGCTCCCAGCTCTGCATCAGAGGCTTCTGATCACCCAGGTGGACCTTATTTACCAATAGAGTGACACCACCCTTTTTCCTGACAAAGGCTACTCTTTCAGCCTCTGCCCTACCTCTGTCCTTTCTAGGACTTTGCACAAGAAATTGACTGCATCTCCTCTCTGTGTTTTTAGCCTCTGACTATACCTGTATTGTTACTCAGTTGTGTGCATGCTCAGTTGTCTCCTATCTTAACAAACCATTCTGCTCTGCATTTTCCTTTTTATATTCTTGCCACTTAAGTCAAGGTTTATGATTGCTGGTATCACCTGTTTTGGCACTTCTGCTTTGTTGCTCTCTGCTTTCCTACCTAATGCCTCTCTGTGAGATCACCAGAGGCCTCCTTATATGCACTCTGTTCAGCCTTTATCCGAAGGCTTAAACACTGACGACTACATTTTTGTTTAAATGCTCATATTTCCTGGATTTTCGATATGATTCTTTTAGTTTTTCTTCTCTTTGTTCCATAGTCTTTTTTGAGGAATTCTTTTTTGTTTTAGTCCCATAAAAGTTAATGTTATCCAGTATTTTATACTCAGTACTTCTCACTTCTTCATTCCTTCAACTAGGTGATCTATTATTTTTACTTTTGCTAGGTTCCTGGGAAACTGTGATGAATAAGACAGATATAGTCTCGGCGTCATAGATTTAGTCCATCCAGGAAGCTTATTATCATTCTTATTATTACTTTTAAAGATGTTATCCATGTATTTGATAGAGAGAGAGACAGAGACAGAGACAGACAGACAGTGAGAGAGGAAACACAGACAAGGGAAGCAGGAGAGGGAGAAGCAGGCTTCCTGCCAAGCAGGAGGGGCTCAATCTCAGGACCTGGGATCATGACCTGAGCCGAAGGTAGATGCTTAATGACTGAGCCATCTAGGAACCTGCAGGAAGATAATTATTAACCAAATAATTACAATTCCATGGCTTCAGTCATAATTTTTTTTGCTAATAACTCTCAGATCTATGCCTGAATCTTTTTTTATTATTAGGTCAATAATAGCCAGGACATCTGAAGTAATAAAATCACTGAGATTGAGAAAAAAAAAATCTGTGATTACTTTGAACTGTGACGTCTCATGAAGTAAAAACACTGAATGAGTCACTTTAAAGGTATTCGTTATTGTTACCTGAGGTTTCATACAACATGGAGGTGTGTAGTGAGAATACTAAGATTCTCATTTTGAGAATGAGAACCTGAGATTCTCATTTTGGCTCTGTAATTAAGTCACTTTGACCTAAATTTCTTCACTATTTACTGTTAAATGAATTTAAAACATTAATTGAATTAATGTTTATGAAAAAGCTGTCTTTCTTTATAGTTAAAATAACGAAAATGAGTTGGGGTGACCATATATCTCAGCTTTCCTGGAATATTCCCAGTTTATATCTGTCATCTCAGCAAAATACAATTAGTGCTTTCTCTTATGTTCAAAATTGCTTCCATTTAGACAGTAGATTATATGGTCATTCTCAAATCATTTTTCAAAGAAAACCATTTGTTCAAAGAACTATTTGTTACTATCCTTGCTATTTTTAAAATTCCTAATTTTTTAAACTATTTTACAGTCAAAGATTGGAGGAGTACAAATATTTCTGGAATAAGACTCTTTCATTACTTACTTTTACTAAAAGGGAGCTAACCAGTATTAAAAATGAAGTATATGATAATTTTCAAAACTGGACTTCACTGAAAGGAGAAGTTTTTCTACAAATTAAATCCATAAGTGAAACAGCCTTGACAGGTTTGTTGTGTATATTTAGAATGTAATCATCTTTTTTTAAATTTTTGCTATATAGTTCATCATAAGTAATGAAATAATACTTAATACTTCATTTTATGTGATGGGACTTATGATCAACTTTTAAATTTGTTGATAGTTTATAAATTAGTTGGCCATTATGACCTCTTTGAAGCCTAAAATTCAATATTTATAGGCTGATCTAAAATAAACCACGATACATCTATCTTGAGCTGGGACCAGAAGTCTCTTTATTACTATTAAATGTGCCAATTTGTATTTTAAAACTTTTTCTTCTGTTCATGATTTAGGTATTTCATGTTGGATCAGTCTTCCCTCATATAACTGATAAATTATGGACAGAATAACTACTTAAAAACACTGGAGAATGACCAAAACCAAGCACATAACAGAGGGAATGTCAAATATTGAAAGAAGGCACATTACTAAGTAAAAGAAGCCTATCTGAAAAGGCTACCTAATATATGATTCCAAATAAATGACATTCTCAAAAGGGAAAAACTATGGTATAGTAAAGAAATCTATTTTTGCCAGGGTGGGAGGAAAGGATGAATAGGTTGAATGGAAGATTATTAGAACAATGAAAATACTTTTTATGATACTATAATGGTGGATATATGCCATTATACATTTGTCAAAACCCACAGAAAGTAAATACGAAGAGTGAATCCCAATATAAATGAAGGATTTGGGAGCGATTATGGTGTGTGAGTATAAGTTCATTGATTATAAGAAATGTCCCACTCTGGTGCAGGATTTTGATGATGGGAGAGGCTGTGAATGTGTGGAGACAGAAGTTGTACAGAAATTCACTATACTTTCTGCTTAATTTTTCTATGAACCTAAAACTAAAAATTTTTTTAAAGGCTATCAGTTTTTTTTAGTTAAAAAAAGAGAATGGAACTGGGTGAATTCCCTGGGGTTTTTTTATTTTTGTTTGTTTGTTTGTTTAAGGCTATTAGATTGAAGGCAGGATACAGTGTGTTCCATGCAGGGAAACTAAACTCCAATAGAAAACTTTTGGCTTGAAGATTGGAAGACACAGATTCAGGCAGCCTCTGAGAAAGAATGTTCCAGAAAAGAGATGATCAGAGAGGGAGAGCTCAAAGTTTGCATATAAGCTCTTTCTAATCTTTGGCCAATTCCTGAAATATGTGTGCACAGGGAAGACTTGAAACAACTCATCAAAGGCCAAAATAATTGATATTTTTGCTACTGCTTATCTAAGGGCAGACATATTTTACGGTTTGAGTTCGGCCAAGTTAACTGCTTGTTAAAATAAAACAATGTCAAAATCACTACCCTTTAGGAATGTAACAGAATTCAGGGTCTTCATAACATAACATCCCCAGTGTTCAGGATCCAACCCCAAATTTCTTGATCTGGGAAGAAACAGGAAAACATGGCACTTACTCAAGAGATAGATAGTCAGCAGAGACCAACACTGAGTTGATCCAGATGATAGAAATAACTAACCAGGATTTCAAATTAGATGTTAACTATGTTCAATGAGATAAAGGAAAATAAGCTAGTATGAATGAAAAGATATAAACTATCTCAGCAGAAAACTATTAAAAGTTACATATTCAAGAAGGAAAAATACAATATCTGAAATAAAAATTTACTAGATAGACTTCTATAGCATATTGTGATTATAGAAAAAAGAACCAGTGAATTTAAGATAGATCAGTAGAAATTATTCATTTTGAAGGAGAGAGATAAACACTGGGGAAAAAAATGAACAGAACCTCAGGGCCCTTAGGATGGATTAAAAGGTACCATAAGTGATAAATATGGGTAAGTATTAAAGGCTTTTTCCCTTTGAATTAAAAAAATGTATATTCTTGTTTAAAGTAGGAATTATTATATGTGGGTTTTATAACGTATGTTGATTTAAATTATGACAGCTAGAAAATAAAGGATGGAGAGAAGAGTAAATAGATCCAAATGGTTGCACTCTGTATTTTATGTTATATGATGAAATATATATTATATGTAGACTAAAAACTATATATAACTCATAAAACAACCATTAAAAGATAAATACAAGAAGATAAAGCTAGAAAGTAATAAATAAACTAAAATGTAACTCTTTTAAGGGTATTTTATCAGAGGAGAATTAATGTTACCTGTCTCTAACATTTATTATGTATTATGGCATATAGGATAATCAATAGATCACCAGGTAAATGATCCTATTTGTATGATTATTTCACTTTTGACAAATGTGCCAAAGCAATCCAGTGTGAGAAAAACTCTTTCAACAAATTGTAATAGAACAACTGAATGCCATATGGGAAACTATACCCCAACTCCTACATTACATTGTACATGAAATTAATTCAAGATAAATCATTGAACTAACTCTAAAAGCTAAAACTAGCAAAGAAGGAAATAGAGCTAAAGGTCTTCATGAATTGGTAGTAAATGAAAGTTTCTTGGATAGGGCAAAGAAGTAAGAAAAAGACCAAAAATTGATGTGTTAAACTTTATCAAAATTGAAAACTTCTATTCAGGGGCACCTGGGTGGCTCAGTCATTGGGCGTAGCCTTTGGCTCTGGTCATGATCTGGGGGTCCTGGGATTGAGCCCCGCTTTGGGCTCCCTGGTTGGCAGGAGGCCTGCTTCTCCCTCTGCCACTCCCCTACTTGTTCCCTCTTTGCTGTGTCTCTCTCTGTAAAATAATAAATAAATAAAATCTTTTAAAAAAAACAAAAAACTTCTGTTTGTCAGAAGATTTCATTAAGGAAATGAATAGGTAAGCCACAGACAGAAAAAAGTATTTTTAAATAAAATGTGACAAAGAACTGCTGTCCAGCTTACATAAAAAACACCAACAGATCAGTAACAAAAGGGCAAAAAGCCAGTCAAAAATGGCCAAAAGATTTTAGCAGACACTGGATAAGAAAACATATACAAGTGACCAATAAGGACATGAAAAAGTGCTCAATGTTATTGGTCAAAAGGGAAATGCAAATGTCAATAGTACACACCCACCAAATTGGCTAAAATGAGAAAGATTTAAAATAGTAAATGTTGGTAAGAAAGGAAGCAACTGGAATTCTTAGGCAAATTGGTGAGAATATAAAATGTTACAGCCACTTTGAAAAAAGATCTGACAGGTATTTTTTTTTATAAAACCAAATCTACACATATCCAATGATCCTTGAAATTCTTCTTTTTGGTATTTGTGCCCCCCTGCAAGTAAAAATATATGTCGACACATTTATCCTAAAGTATTCCTTATGGCAGGCTTGTAGCCTTACTAAGGAAGAAAATTAATGTTATAGTTTAAATATATTTATTCATATACAACTAGTATATTAAATACATTTATATATATATAAATTTAGACCCAAATGAATATGCTGCACTGATTTCTTTATGATATAGTATTCCACTTATTTTTTTTATATTTTTTAAATTTATATTCAATTAACATATATTATTGGTTTCAGAGGTAGAGGTCAGTGATTCATAGGTCTTATATAATACCCGGTGCTAATTACATTGCATGCCCTCTTTAACATCCATCACCCAGTTACCCCATGCCTCCATCCCTCTCCCCTCCAGCATTCCTCAGGTTGTTTCCTATGATTAAGAGTCTCTTGTGGTTTGTCTCCCTCTCTGGTTTCATCTTCTTTTATTTTTTCCTCTTTTCTCCAGTGATCCTCTGTTTTGTTTCTTAAATTCCAGATATTACTGAGATCATATGAAAATTATCTTTCTCTGATTGACTTATTTCACTTAGCATAATACCCTCTAGTTCCATCCACATTGTTGCAAACGGCAAGATTTCATTTTTTGATAACTGAGAAGGATTCCATTGTGTGTGTGTGTGTGTGTGTGTGTGTATGTGTGTGTGTGTGTGTGTATGTGTGTGTACCACATCTTTTTTTATCCATTCATCTGTTGATGAACATCTTGGCTCTTTCCAGTTTGTGGACATTGCTGCTAAAAACATTGGGGTGCAGGTGCCTCTTCGGATCACCACATTTGTGACTTTGGGGTAAATACCCAGTAGTGCAATTGCTGAGTCATAGGGTAGCTCTATTTTCAACTTTTTGAAGAATTTCCATACTGTTTTCCAGAGTGGCTGTACCAGCTTGTATTCCCATCAACAGTGTAGGAGGGTTCCCCTTTCTCTGCATTCTCACCAACATCTGTCATTTCCTGACTTGTTAATATTAGCCATTCTGACTGGGGTGAGATGGTTTCGATTTGTATTTCCTTAATGCCAAGTGATGCTGAGCATTTTTTCATGTATCTGCTAGCCATTTTTATGTCTTCTTTGGAGAAATTTCTGTTCATGTCTTCTGCCCATTTCTTGACTGTATTTTTTGTTCTTTAGGTGTTGAGTTTGATAAGTCTTTATAGATATTTGATACTAGCCCTTTATGTGATAAATAATTTTTAATATATAACTAATATATTAAACATATTTGTATATATAAATTTAGACCCATGTAAGTATGCTAAACTGATTTTTGACAAAGATAAGCAAGCAGTTTAGTGGAGGAAGGATAGCCTAGCCTTTTTTTTTTTTTTTTAACAGATTGAAAGTAAAAATGGGGACAGTGGAGTAACTAGAGTAAATACTAGAGTAATTGGTTATCCATAGGTAAAAACAAAAAACAAACAAAAAAGCCTTGACCAAAACCTTGCACCTTATATAAAAATTAATTCAAAATGGATCATAGATCTAAAGGAAAATATCAAACTAGAAAACTAGAAAATCTTTGGACCTAAGATTCTCAGACTTGAACTAAAAACATGATACATAAAAGGAAAACTTGATAAATCGAACCTCAACAAAATTAAGTTTTGCTCTGTGAAAAACCCTGGTCTTTTTTTTGTTTTTCTGTTTTTAAAGGTTTTATTTATTTGACAGAGACACAGCAAGAGAGGGAACACAAGCAGGGGCAGTGAGAAAGGGAGAAGCAGTCTTTCCACCAAGCACAGAGCTGAACACAGGGCCTCGATTCCTGGGATCATGACCTGAGCTAAAGACAGACACTTAATGACTGAGCCACCCAGGTGCCACAAAAGACCCTGTTAAGAGGATGAAAAGGCAAGTTACAGATTAGGAGAAAATATTTGTGGACCACACAAAGGACTTTTATCTAGAATACATGAAAAAAAAACCTCTACATTTTAAATAACAGACTAATTAGAAAATGGGCAAAATGTATTAGCAAAAATTTCATCAAAAAAGTATATGCAGGGGTGCCTGGGTGGCTCAGTTGGTTGAGTGACTGCCTTCGGCTCAGGTCATGGTCCCAGAGTCCCTGGATAGACTCCCACATGGGGCTCCCTGCGCTCAGCGGGAAGCCTGCTTCTCCCTCCCTTACCCCCCTGCTTGTGTTCCCCTCTGGCTGTGTTTCTCTCTGTCAAATAAATAAACATCTAAAAAAAAAAAAAAAGGTATATGCAGATGGAAAAAAACATGTGAAAAAGTGCTTAATATCATTAACCAATTAAGGAAATGAAAATTATAATGAAATAAAATACACATCTATTAGAATGTCCAAAATTATGGAGGTTTCATAAAAACATAATGACATAAAATAATTTTAAGTTCATGTGGCTAACAGGACTAAGAACAACAGAAAAATTGTACAAGATAAAAAAATTGATTATATAAAATTAATACTAATAATTATACTTACATTAGCTAACATATATAATATTTATTCTAAATATAAAACCTGTTTTAGCTATAAACTTTGACAATATTACAAACATTTTAAATGATAAGTATTTATTTTTTTAAATACCATCTTATATTTGTGATCTACATGGATATATCTTTATGGAGTGAGTTGATTGTGCATGGCATAGTTCTTCAATTGAAAAGTTGATATAAAAAAACATTTTATAAGAACTAAAATAACCTCCTAATTCATAATCCTCATTCCTTTATCCTAACCTAATTGTTTTAATTTTCCCATTTTATCTTTAGTCCAACACATGCTCATTTATTTTTGGCATATTTATAATAACAATATCAATGTCAATAAATATTCTGTAATGTAGTGTTATGGGCTGAATTTTGTCACTCCCCCAAATTCAAATATTGAAGTCCCAATCCCTCAGAGTATAACTGTATTTGGAGTTAGGGTCCTTAAAGAAATAAATTTAAGTTGGGTGGGCTCTAATCTAATGTGAGTGGTGTTTCTTATAAAAAAGAGGAAATTTGGAAATAGACACAGAGGGAAGACTCTTTAATGAAGAAGATGGCCATTTATAAGCCAGAAAGAGAGGCTTATAACAGATCTGTCCTTCATGGCCCTTGGAAGATACCAACCCAGCTGATAACCTTATCTCAGACTTTTTAGCCTCCATAACTGTGAAAATTATCTATGTTGCTTAAGCCACCCAGTCTGTGGTACTTTTTTACAGCATCCCTAACAAATTAATAAATATCATGAACCACATACACATTGCACAACATTATTTGAGATACTTTAAAAGATTTGCATTTAAAATTTAGGTTTAAAATCAAAGTCCAAAGCAGAAACAGTATTCCTAGAAAAGGCATTGCTTAATATTTTCTTGCTGACAAAGTATGTTTATTACTGAATAGCAGATATGACTGAAATATTTCCTACTCCTGTAATGGGTGGCTTTCTCTTCATGTAATCAAGATTTTTAAGTTCAAATGTTCATAGGTTTTCTTTTAAACCAGAGCACACCTATTTTAATAAGAGAAATTTCAGGAAAAAAATATTTTTAGTGTAGAATCACCACACTATAGATAGAATATTTTAAGTGTATAATAAATTTGCTTCCATTCTCAAAGTAACTTTTGATTGAATAGCTCTTGAACTTTTAAAATTCAAGTTCTGAATTAAGCTTAGTAATGTAGTCCACATTTTTCATAAAATTGAAGAAATTGGGGATAGATTAGGCCTATTTGCTTATCCTATTAAAACACACAATTGCTTTGTGTTTTTATTGCCTTATCTAGTCTGGCATTAAATAATCTGGGGCTCAAAATGCTTGCCCATGAAGTGAAGGTAAGAAAAATATATACAGGATATTCAACTAGTATATCAGAAACTAGAAGTTTTGCTCAATATTGACTTCACTCATTTGGTAAGGATGTATTGAGCTCCTGTTATTTCTAGAACATCACGGTAGAAATTATGGGCAGAATAAAAAATAAGGAAGATATTATCTCTGGCCTAAAATAATTTATAGTCTAATAGTAGATCATATGTAACATGTGATCAGTGCAATAAAAATGGTATAAATTGGTGCAAGTTCCAGGAAGATCTAGGTCACTTTCAGATTGGATCAGACAGGAGTTCCAGGCTGTAGTAACATATGAGCGGTGGCAGGCCGAATGAATGAAGTTAGGAGGACCTTCTTCATGGGGATGCTAAGACAGGGGAAACACAAGGTGGATACAATGGCCAGAACAGGTTAACCTGGTGGAGATCATAACTTCTGAACTCCAAATTGAGACACATGGCTGACAGATATGAAGGTAGGTTCGAATATTTGACAACAGGATTCCCAAACAGCAGGGAGTGTGTAACTTGCCAAGGGTAAGTTATTTCACTTTCATTGAGTTTACTCTCCTAATTCCATGTTAGAAACACAGCTCCTGTTAGTTTGGAGATTCTGTACTTTTCCATGTGTTAGAATATAATTCACAAATAAATTTGTATTGCAGATTCTTATTCTTTTAATGTCAGAAAGAAAGTCATGTTGACATGAGTAGTTATTTTAGATACAGAGAGTAGTGTACAATTACAGAGTCAGCCTACTAACGCAAGCAGTATCATTCTGACAAATGAAAAATAGGTGACAGTATGTTCAGGCTCCTCTGCAGTGTCATTCTGACTTAAACATAGATATGATTAGGATATGATATAATTTATTCAGCATAAGGAGCCACCTTTATGGATACGGAAATACCCAAGACTTTTTAGGCATGAAGAAAAACTGCATCTTTCATATTTTTTAAAACTCTTCTTTTAAAATTTTATGCACTAGTGTGATACCGGTTTTCCTCATACAAATGAATGCATATCTATAAGTATTTAGAAGCATATAGTTTTTCTTAGGAAAAATATTCCCATACAAAGTAATCTTTGGAATATTGTAGAACCTTACTTATTTGGTTACTGTCAGTTTATTTCTGCAGGTTTCCCATTTTTTTTTAAAAAGATTTTATTTGAGTGAGCGAGAGTGAGGGAGAGAGCATGAGTGGGGTGAGGGGCAGAAGGAGAAGCAGACTGCCCACTGAGCAGGGAGCCCAATGTGGGGATCAGTCCTGGGACTTCAGGATCATGACCTGAGCTGAAGGTAGATGCTTAATCAACAGAGCCACCCAGGTACCCCACCAGCTTTTCCATTTTGTGCAATAATTGAAAGTGAAGTCAATGCCAGACCCCTTGTGCTCATGCCCTAGATCTGTCTTAAAGGTCATGTTTTCTTCCAGACATACTCTTTGCCCACAGAAGGACATTTTGCTTTCCTCTACTTAAACTACATTCCTAATCCTATTCATCACCATCTTTTAAGGCATGTTCTCTTCTCTGTACTCTGGTCTAGCCTACCACTTTACTTTTCCTGTAACCACTTGCCAGCCATATTGCCTCTTCTACCATGTCTGTTTTATGGATCTCTGATTCTGGTTTTCACTTGCCCTTATGGCTACTATTTCTGCCATGGTGGCTCCAAGATGAAGCCCAACTTCTCTGATACCCAGTCATGTGCTAAACCCACCACATGGCCCAGAATAAGCTGCCCAAGGAAGGGGATGCCAAGTGAACTGTCTGAAAAAGTAGACTGTCCAGATTTTCACATAGATCACATCCTCATCAATTCAAATTAATTGTAGTTGTACAAATTGTATAGTATTTTATCATTATTGTGTGGTTCTTTAAATATTTTAATATTGGTTTAAGACAGTGCTGCTAAAGAGATGATTAAGGGAGAGCATGATAATTATTCTGAAGGATAATATGCTCTATGCATTTCTCACAAAATTATGTAAAATTAGCACATTTAAATCTACATAATGCTAGGAAGGCATATTTTTATTAAACTTAATCTAAGTAGATAGAATAATGACAAATGATTGCTGTAATGAAATTCTGGTCTCATTTTGAGGGCACAGAGTATTATTAGAATCATTAAGGTATATTAACTAATACTTTCTACCCATAGATTTATTAGTTTTAAACATTACTTTTTTTTATTCCTCTCTATCCCTACTGCCTTTCTTCATAATTTGTATAGAATATACCCTAGTTACTCTCCTACCCAACCAGCTCATGCTAGCACATTTAAATTTACTTTTCTGAAACATGTTGCCAAGAAAACAATTTAATTTCAATAAAACTCAGAACATTATGCAGATATTGTGTTATTCATTTGTGTGAGTATTTGAAAAGCAAGGTGGATTGCTATTTATTACAGTTTAAAGGCTAAACTACTAAAAGTTTCCATGTATCATTCAGAATGACTACTAAATTTAAATTTTTTGATTAGGTGTCATTATGCCGACAGAAAAGTTATCTTGACTTGCAACTATTAATTTTCTAAAAGGAAATATTCTATGGAGAAATTATGATTCAATTTTATCTATTTGTAAACTTTGAATTTTTCTTACAGAAATAGAGATACTAAAGAAAAGTTTGACAGTGTCCCAGAGAAGTAAAATATGCCTTGAAGAGGAAATGAAAAATCTGAAATTATTGTCAGATGCAGCCATATTGAGGTCTCAGCAGATTCAGACATCCAAACAACAGGAAGTAAATTTGCAAACCAGATGCCATGACTTGCAAAAAGAAGTACTAGGTAAAAGAGAATTATCTTTTGCTGTTGCTAGCAACTAGCCATAATAAAATCTTACTTTAATTAATTTGTGTTGCAAATATGCCTAATTACTAGTAACTATGTCAATAATTGTGTCTGTGATCCATGTTTACTATCTTCCCTTCCCATTCTGCTATTTAGAATGATGAGACTTAAGTGAATATTCTCCTTCATTTTCCCATATTGAAATATTAAAAATTGTGTTTTGGGCACCTTGGGCAAAGTTGTAAATTTCTTCCTCAGAGGATTAAGTGTCTTGGCCCTAAGGCTATGGAATTTGCACTTTTCTCTAAAAGCAGTAGGAATTGTTGAAAATTGTTAGGGGAATGATATAAGCAGTGTTTTAGCAAAATTAAGCTATTAACAGTGATTAAAGGTGTTTCAAACAACAAACAATTGGATGTAGCCATTTAGAAAATATCTTTGCTGGTAACCCAGACCCGGACTAACTGAAGAAACTGAACTAGAAAGGGAACTAACATTTTTTAAGGTTCTAATTTGCACTGTATATAAATTATTTCTGGCAATTCTCACAGTGACCATGAAAATCAGGTATAATTATCCCATATTGCAGAGGAGGGAATCAAGGCCTAGAAAGGTAACATGCCTATTTTCATATAGCTGGTAAATAGCAGGGAGTGAAAACGAACCTATTCAGATTGCAAGACTCATCCTTGTCCCAGTATGTCTTCTTGATCCACTCTATAGCCACAATGGGAAAGCTAAGAGAGAATCAGGGAGGTGAACACCTGACTGCGTAACAAGGGAGAGAAAAAAGTCACAAAGGACTCTGAACCCCTTCTCTTCGGAGTATTAAATGATGGGGACATACCACAGATTAGGGAATCTTGAAAGAAACTGGTGTTGGAATGGAAAATAAGAACTCATTACATGAACGTAGAGCAGATATCAGATATTTCAATTTTCCCTTCCATGGATTGCCTATTTCTAGATTTTTGCCAATTTCTTATTGCACTGATGGAATTCTCCCTGATAATTTTTAAAAGCAGTTTTTAAGTAATTATAATTTATATTCATTTTTTCTAATGTATAACTTGTCTATTGACTTTTTATTTTTAATTTCACCATATCAAAGTTTTTCATTTTTTAAAATTTTGTTAAGATATAATATCTTATTTGCTTTGGGGGCATAGGTCTGTGAATCATGATTCTTACACAACTCATAGCATTCACCGCAGCACATATCCTCCCCAAAGTCCATAACCCAGCCACCTCACCCTTTCTATCTCACTCCCCTCTAGCAACCCTCAGTTTGTTTCCTGAGCTTATGGTTTGTCTCTTTCTCCAGTCCCATTTTGTTTCATTCCCCCCCAACCCTTACCCACACAATCCCCCACCACCACATTGCCTCTCAAATTCCTCATATCAGAGAGATCATATGAAAATTGTCGTTCCCTGATTAACTTCTTTCCCTTAGCATAATACCTTCTAGCATTATACCTTTTTTTCACTTAGCATAATATCTTCTAGTTCTATCCACATTGTTGCAAATGGCAAGATTTTGAGGGTTTCTTTGATGCCTGCATAGTATTCTATCACACACACACACACACACACACACACACACACACACACACACCACATCTTCTTTATCTAGGCTCTTTTCATACTTTCACTATTGTGGACATTGCTGCTATAAACATTCGGTGCACGTCTCCCTTCAGATCGCTGCATTTGTATCTTTAGGGTAAATACCCAGTAGTGCAATTGCTAAGTCATAGGGGAGCTCTTTTTTTCAACTCTTTGAGGAAATTCCATACTGTTTTCCAGAGTTGCTGCACCAGCTTGCATTCCCCCAAGAGTGTAGGAGGGTTCTCCTTTCTCCACAACCTTGCCAACATCTGTCATTTCCTGACTTGTTAGTTTTAGCTGTTCTGCCCGGTGTGAGAGGGTATCTCACTATGCTTTTGATTTGTATTTCCCCTATTCCCAGTGATGTTAAGCACTTTTTCATTTGTCTGCCGGCCATTTGGAAGTCTTTGCGTAAATGTCTGTTCATGTCTTCTGCTGATTTCTTGATTGTATTATTTGTTCTTTGGGTGTTGAGTTTGATGAGTTCTTTAAAGATTTTGGACACTAGCCCTTTATCTGTTATGTCATTTTCAAATATCTTCTCCCTTTCTGTCAGTTGTCTTTTGGTTTTGTTGACTATTCTTTTGCTGTGCAAAATCTTTTGATCTTGATTAAGTTCCAATAGTTCGTTTTTGCTCTTGCTTCCCTTCCCTTGGCACTGTTTCCAGAAAGAAGTTGCTGCGGCAGAGGTCGATGAGGTTGGTGCCTATGTTCTCCTCAAGGGTTTTGATGGATTCCTGTCTCACATGGATGTCTTTCAT
>PITA01027277.1:0-21301 GCA_004023965.1 Spilogale gracilis | reverse complement strand
AAATAATCATTTCTATGTTTCCCTGACAAGTCTTCAATATGTTTTATTTTTATATTTTTTAACCTTTTACTTATTTGAGAGTTAAAAGAGAGCATGTGAACACAAGATGGGGGGAGAGCAGGGAGAAGCAGACTCCCCAGTGAGCAAAAAGCCTGGACCCCAGGACCCTGGGATCATCACCTGAGCCTAGGCAGGCACTTAAATAAGTGAGCCACCCAGGGACCCCCTCTTCATTATCCATATACCTTATCTGTAGTAAGATTTATGGCGAAACTATCAATCCTTTCTGTCCTCCATATCTTTCTAGCCTCAAGTCCTTTATTTCTTATATATAATAAATAATACGTCAAAAATTACGAAACACGGTGCGCCCTATGGCTTAGAAGGCAGAGGCTTCAGCTCAGGTCATGATCTCAGGGTCCTGGGATGGAGGCCAGCATAGGGCTCTCTGCTCAGCAGGGGGCCTGCTTCCTCCTCTCTCTGCCTACTTGTGATCTGTCAAATAAAATCTTTAAAAAAAAAAAAAAAGAAAAAAGAAACAGAAATAACCTTCCTAAAAGACCTGTTTGGTAGTATCCATTCCTCTCCATGAATTTCAAATGTTATCTTGGGCTGGCTAACCCTCTTATTTTTGGTTTCTCTGGTCTAGACTATTCCACATATAAATCTTCTCTACAACATGTCTAATAAAAGTTCCTTTGGTCTCTTCTTGAAATCCTCCTGTGACTACGACCTCCATTTTTAGAAAGTTCTCCCTTCTAGTTACAAAAATCTTCCTCCCTATAACCTCTACCAATTGGTGCTGGTGCTGTCTTCTAGCACGGAGAATAAACCTACCAGTCTTTTGGGGTTTTTGTGGGTTGCCTATTTTTTTTTAAGTGAGATCTATACTCAACATGGGGCTTGAACTCACAACCCTGAGATCAGGACATCACGTGCTCTACTGACTGGGCTAGCCAGGCACCCCCTAAACTACCAGCCTTAAAGGCATTTGATAACAGCTATCATATTCCTCTTCCAAATCATCAATTCCAAGCTAAACATTCTTTTTTTTTTTTTTTAAGATTTTATTTATTTGACAGAGACAAACACAGCCAGAGAGGGAACACAAGCAGGGGGAGCGAGAGAGGGAGAAGCAGGCTTTCCGCCTAGCAGGGAGCCCAATGTGGGACTCGATCCCCGGTCTCCAGGATCATGACCTGAGCCGAAGGCAGTCACTCAACCAACTGAGCCACCCATGTGCCCCTAAGCTAAACATTCTGATAAAAACTAAGAGATATGAACAGAAACAAGATGATGTGTATGAAACACATCACTGGAAGAAGTGAACTGTTACATATTCAGTAATGTATCTATAATTACCACATACTGGTTCACCTTTACTTCTACAAGCTTCCCATTGCGTTCCATGCAAAGGTAAGGACAAAGAGCACCAGATGATTTAGGGAATTGTTGAATCACTGCTATACTGTACACCTGAAATTAATATAACACTGCATGTTAACTAGAATTAAAATAAAAACCTAAGGGGCGCCTGGGTGGCTCAGTCGTTAAGCATCTGCCTTTGATTCAGGTCATAATCCCGGGGTCCTGGGATTGAGCGCCCCGCTCGGCAGGAAGCCTGGTTCTCCCTCTCCCACTCCCCCTGCTTGTGTTCCTGCTCTGCCCTCTGTCAAATAAATAAACTTTAAAAAATAAAAAAAAGTCTTTAAAAAAGGTAACATCAAGGAGCTCCTCCATCCTGATTCAAATCAAACCTTCCTTTCTTTTAAACTTTTCTAAACCAACTTTGTGCCTTTCTCAGCTTCCTTCTATGTCAAACTAACTGTGTAAACATTTCATTCAACTCCCTTTTCCTAATCCAATCTCCATTGTGGAGAAACCTACTCCACAAATACCAGTCAGACTTGTTCTTAAACTGTTCAGTTCAGGACTTCTTGTTCCAAATTATCTGTACAGTGTCACAGATGTGGGCTGTCCTGAACCTATGGTTCATTCTTCCCAAAAAACCTCTGGCTACCTTCTACACATCTTTCAAGGCTCAGCTCAAAAGGTCACCTCTTCCAGGATTTCTTCTATGACCAATCCACCCACAACCCAGGCTGGTTTAGGCAGTCCTCACTTCCAAATTGGCACCCTATACATACCTTGAGAAAATACTTTGTTTTGTAGGCTTACCTGTCACTACTGTAAGACTCCCTGACAATACAATCCAGATTTCTGGGTAGTATCTAGCACACAATAAAGCTTCATCTCGATTCTTAAGCAGCACAATAAATCCTAAGTTTATCCAAACATATTCCAAGCCACTACTTTCCAGTCTTCTGCTTGAATGTAGGAGTACTTCTAGAGGTATTTTAAGAAATACTGCTATTTTCTCTTAATAGCAGCAACACTCTTAAAAATATACACCTTGAGCCATTGTCACAATAATCATACCTTCTCTAGATCTGTCTCTCTCTCAACTTTCTAGTTATTCGGAAAAATCATTTTTCTAAGTGCCTGAATGACTCTAACACTGGGCTAGGCTTTAAGAAAATTATGCAGTTCTTGGTCACTTCTATTCTTATTTTTACCTACAGTTGAAAAGCTGGAGATGTAAGGCAAAAATTAAACCAACTATTATGAAGTCTATTAAAAAAAATAAAAAACTACAGTCATTAAGCCTCTGCCTTCAGCTCAGGTCATGATCCCAGTGTCCTAGGATCAAGCCCCAAGTCAGGTTCCCTGCTCAGCGGGGAGCCTGCTTCTCTCCTCCCACTCCCCTTGTGTTCCCTCTCTCACTGTCAAATAAAAAAAAAATGTTTATTTATGTAAAATTTTATTTATGTATTTGACACAGAGACAGAGATCACAAGCAGGCAAGGCAGCAAGCAGAGAGAGAAGCAGGATCCCCACCAAAGCAGAGAGCCTAATGCAGGGCTCAATCCCATGACCCTGGGATCATGACCTGAGCCGAAGGCAGACACCCAACGGACTGAGCTATCCAGGCACCCCCATAAATAAAATCCTAAAAAAAAAAAACCTATCACATAATTTATGCAGGGAATAACTCTCCCTTTATGCCAGACTATTTTCAAGTTGAAAAAAAAAGAGGTTAACTCACTCTTGTCTTTTTTGACATTAATTCTTTCAAAAAAAAAATCTTTCAGAAACAAAAAAGCCCATAATGGCAATATACAGCACAGCCAAGACCTTCAAAAAGCATGCACCCTTTGAGCCAGCAATAACATTGTAGGACAGATATGAATCAGTATTTTTAATCAGTGGATGGTCACTGCAGTGTTATTTTAGTTGGAAAAAAATACAAAGAAGCTGACAAATCTAACAATTAAGAATTGATAAATTATAATCTATGATAGAAGACTATGAAAGCCATCAAAAGTGATGTCATAGAAGAATATTTAACAATTAAGAGAAAGGCTCTAAAGAAATGCAGAAAGCAGGTTACAAAATAGTATCTGAAGTATACAAAAAAGTAAACCACATATGGAATATATCCCTAAAATTTGCTGAAGTTTCAAGCCAGACAGACTCCAAAGGCTCTACGATACTGAATTACAACATGGAAGAGAACAAGTCAGTAATACTAAGCTAAATGGCTATAGTTCTGCTTCAGTGTGTTCTGCCAAGATACATTCCCAATCATGGAACTTCAGAATAGCTGTAACATCATTTTCAGGGTGAGGCTTAAGTATTTCCCGACATACTGAGTTATTATGCCCATCTGGCACAACTTTTCAGAATCTTGTAAATAAATACAAAAGGACACACACATACAAACACCCCACCTAAAGGAGTCTATTGGCTTAATGAGCTAACAGTTTGACTCTCATGAAACTTGTTTTATCTTGGAAGCCTAATAAAGACTGGCTTTACATCAATTATGTAAGAACTAAAGGTAACAGTGGGCAAGAGAAGTAAAGCAATACTGACTGAAATGGTAACTGGGTTTAGAAGCAATCATAGGAACCTTCCTGAAACCAGCAATCTCTTCCAACAGAAGGTAAACTAAAAAGTAATCTGACACAAGTATAATCGAAGCTTTCATTTATTTTTTTTTATTTTTGGTGGTTTGTTCACCAGTATGAGAACAATTAGTATACTCATTCATCAGAAGTCTTTATGGAATGCCTTTAAGAAAGATTCGTTAGTTGGCTTAATGAGGACCCTAAACCTTGATTCATTACTACTCACTATGAAAACATCACAAAGCTGGTCAATTCCAACATGTGAATCTTACACCTCCTTATGAAGTTAGTCAGTCACTGAACCACTCCAGTGAATTTAGTACAGATACAAATTTGACTTAAAGTCTACATAAATTAACAGCCCTCAAATTTGCTATTTCATTTTAAATCCAAGTTCCCCCACTAGTTTTAACACATACAAGTTGATCTCACCATTTATGCTGTACATTCCTACAAACACAGTCCTGAATTTGACCTCCTATTTTTGTTTTTGCCTTCCTATTTTTAGGAAGTTGTGTAGGACAGAACTTTGCAGATGAAAGCAAGCAGATTCATTATATGGGATTGATAATTATGCATGCTTCAAGTGGTTAAACTAAGAACTGGGATGCCGGATGCCCCTCACACACGTTAATAATCTGCTGTGAAACTACATGATGCTTAAAAGGTCATGGCCTCCCATCCTAGAGTTCCTCTAGATATAGGAGACAGTTTACTGATTATTTTCATCAGACATCTGAAAGGCTCTAAAGATGTTTAAACAATTTTCTCAAAATTATTGCAGGTTTTAAGCCAAACTGTTAAAACTTTTGGGAAGGGAAAAGAGGAATTTAAAGAAAAAAGCTTTTTCGGACAGTAAACTTTTCAGTAATGTGCTCTATACTTCTATGATGTATACACTGATGAACATATCTCCCTATTTTATTCATCTGCACACACTAGAAGGTAAGATGGCAACCATCCTGCTTTAGCTGGACAACTATGCACCTCTGATTCTGTTATCGAGGTGGAGAATCTAACCATAGAGCCCTCCTTCTGCTCAAAAAATAAGCTTTTATTTATTTTTTTTTAAAAGATTTTATTTATTTATTTGACAGAGAGAGAGAGAGAGAGAGAGATCACAAGTAGGCAGAGAGGCAGGCAGAGAGAGGAGGAAGCAGGGCTACCTGCTGAGCAGAGAGCCTGACGTGGGCCTTGATCCCAGGACCCTGGGATCATGACCTGAGCTGAAGGCAGAGGCTTTAACCCACTGAGCCACCCAGGCGCCCAAAAAATAAGCTTTTAAAGAGGCGTATCAAGTGCCTCAAATCCTAGATCAAATATATAGAACCTGTATGAATTCATGACAACCACAAGAATAATATATTTACCTAAGCTTAATAGGCTTTATTTTACATTTGAAGCTAACCACTTAGAATTCTCTCAATCATTAATATATATTTTTTAAAAAAGAGTCTTCTTGCCCATGATAATCTTTTCACCTACGTCCTACATTTAAATATATGTCTAAGTCCTAGATAACACATGCTCTGCCCCAACCAGTACTTTACCATTTTCTATAGTCCTAAAGTTTACATTCATTCAATACACACAAACCAAGCATTACCAATACTTTCCAATAAATTCCAAGTCTTTAGTTTGGACCTATTCTCCATCACTCTGCCCAAGATTGTCCCTTGTTACAGAGGGAGAACAAGAGGTTACTCTTCAGGAATACAACAGAATTTTAAGAGCAAGAGATGAGCTTTTTCTCATTATCTGTTTTCCAAGTTTTATATAATACATACTACCTTTTCAAATGGGAAAAGGGTTTTAGAAAAAGTATTAAGCAGAACCCTAAGGACAGGAACACGGAAGAAGTTCCAAAAAATATCCTAATACTTCCAGTGATCAAAGGCAAGCAGAAAGCAATGTCAGGGCTTGGTGGCACACGAAGTCCTGACTTAACCCCCTTACCCAAGTTAGGCCAAAAGTTAATTGTAGCAGAACTTTTACCCTTTCTCTGACATCTTATAAGCTCAATCTTTTCCTAGTTAAATTTCCGTGGTTTTATCACTTCAATTATTCCCTCTGCATTTCTTCTGGCCTTGTTCTTCACCTCTATTGCATCATTTAAATTCTCCTCTCTGTTAATTTAAGTTCATATTTCTACACACTAAGTCAAACAGTAACACCAATTATACTTCCATAAAGGCTTGAACTGTTAAGTGATACATTTGTTATTTACAAAGCTTTTATTAACCATTCATAAAAATACCTCTCCTGTTCGTTCTAGTTCCTTCTCCTTCCCTAAAAGTCTTAAGAATGGTAAACTGGTTACCTTTTTAACACTTTCTTCTTCCTCTTGGCGTTTCTCATAGTGTGAGAAGTCATCAAAAATCGAAGTGGTGTGCTTGTAGCTGGCTATGATTTTCAACACCTGCTTAGCCTTTTCCAGAGGCACTTCCTGAGTGTCCCTGGAGTTGGTCACTGGTTTATTCTCGTTGTTCTCTAGGCGAATGTGTCGCAGTTGGCTATTGGGAACGTCCTTCACAAAAATCCACCTGACATCAAAACGACCCTTCCATTTGTCCTGGGACCACACACCTGCACATGTGTTGTAGTCCACAGCAGATTTCATTTCTGCAACGCCACAGAAGTGTCCACTGCCGTTGACACTGAAAAGTAAGTAAACGGGGCCTTTCCCGTTCATGGAGCGATAAGCAGCATCCAGTCTCTTGTTACCGTGCTCTGTGCTGCACCAGATATTATACTTAATGGAACGGTGGATATCGTCCTCAGAATAGCTCTTAATGATGAAAACCCGGCCATGTTTCAGATTCCAGTCAAAATCCTTAGGGTTATAGTTGTTAATGGATCGCAGCTTCTCCAACACTGGGTGAGGTTCTGAAGGAGTAGATCCAGATCCAGCCTGAGACTGTCCTACTCCATTACCATCCACCCCATTATGACCGAACCCACTGCCACGGTTCCGAGGTGCTACCCAGCGGGTTGGCTGAGTTGCCTGTTGCTGGACTGAGAGCTGGGCAGGCTGTGGTGGAGGTGGGGGCAGTGGCTGTGTCTGTTGCCCCACGGATGCCTGAGCCACTGGTGGACTATTGTTAGCCTGCTGACCTACAGGCTGGGGAGACCCCTGGGTTGGCTGCTGACCTATATTCTGAACCAAAGCCTGTGAGGGGGCTTTTGCCACAGGACCCTTATTATCCCAAGTTCCAATATCCATGTTATGCTTTATTGGGGGTGGTGGAAGACTTGACCCTGCAATGCCATTCTTGGTCTTCAACTTAGGTTGCTGTTTCGCCGGCTTGCTAGCAATATCAGCCCAAGATGCTGGTTTTGGAGGAGCAATGGTAGCTGGAGGCAAACTACTGGAAGCCACGATGTTACCAGTAATGGACCCACTACCAACTGCAGAACCTACAACTTTTGGAACATTGCTTGCAACTTCTGTGCTACCCAACTTCAGTGCTGCCATCCCTTGGTCTATAGTATTCATGCCAGGAGCCTTATTGAGGGTCTCACTGGCGAAAGCTGACTGTCCATCAATCATGGCTCCACCTAAGGAGCTAGGTGCATAAGCATAATTGCTACTATATCCAGAGTTCTGAGTAGACTGTCCCTGAGAACTGTTATTTCCCCAAGCTGAGAAGTCGATCCCACTGGGAAAGAAATTAAAACCATGCTGACCAAGAAATGGAGTGCTACCTAGGGCTCCTGGTTGTCCAAACATTGCATCTGGTAGGAAGTGAGGCTCTCCGTTGCTCAGCTGTCCATAAGAAGTTAGATAGGGCATGGCTGTATCACCCCCAGTAGACCAAGCGGCTTCACCCAAAGAATAAGAGAAGCCAATGGAAGGACTGTAGTAACTGGGTAAATAAGAATCTGACATGGCAGTATATGCATTATTCTGTGGAAAGGAAAAAAAAAAGGCAAATCAAAACTAAACATAAAAATTAATAAACCAACAATCAGGACATTTCCTCTCCCACCTAGTCACCCAATTCAAATTCAACTAAAAAAAAAAAGTGACTGTTTCAGGTGGTTTCTTCCCATAAACTTCCTGGATTCGTATACTGTAAGAGATTTTGGTTTCATAATTAAAACATTTAAACATTTCAAGTAAAACGGACAAAACCTTAACTTTAGCACCATACAGGTTAAGACATACATATAGGCCTTAATTTTAATACCAGAATTCAGAAAAGGGAAAACCCAGCATCTCACCAACAGTATTAAGTCTGCTCTATGGAAGTGTTGAGATGATGCTTTTATTAAAACCAGTTTTGGGGCGCCTGGGTGGCTCAGTTGGTTGAGCGACTGCCTTCGGCTCAGGTCATGATCCTGGACACCCAGGATCGAGTCCCACATCGGGCTCCCTGCTCGGCGGGAAGCCTGCTTCTCCCTCTCTCCTCTCTCACTCCCCCAGCTTGTGTTCCCTCTCTGGCTGTGTTTCTCTCTGTCAAATAAATAAAATCTTAAAAAAAAAAAAAAGTTTTCTCTGGATTCAAGGAGTGTGAATTTTGGCAGATCAGAAGGCTGTTCCTAAGAGTTTCCTATCAAAATCATACTGTAACAGATAAAACAATAACAGAAAGAACTGGAAATTTCAAGTTCTATCCCAAAAATCTGTGCAGCCATTCCTCAACCATAAATCCAGGTTCATTACACCTAGTTTACATCATCAACCTCTTGGCAAATCATCTGGGAACATCAATGAATGTCACTATTTAATTATAACCTGGAAAGGAAATGCACAATAGCTTCCAGAGTTTAAAACTAGGAAAAAATGTTGCTACCTGATCTACTTCACCTATAAATTAATGGCTTCAAATGCAAACCTGACTTTTCCATTAAAGGTAGGAGAATTCCAAAAACACTGTAAAGTCTGTATCTTTAAGAATTATTCTAGGGACGCCTGGGTGGCTCATTTGGTTAAGCGACTGCTTTCGGCTCAGGTCATGATCCTGGAGACCAGGGATTGAGTCCCACATTGGTATTCCTACTCAGCAGGAAGCCTGCTTCTCCCTCTCTCAGTCCCTCTGCTTGTGTTCCCTCTCTAGCTCTGTTTCTGTCAGATAAATAAATAAAATCTTTAAAAAAAAAAAACTATTCTAAGGAATAACCCAAAATATAAAATTTATACTTAACTACTCACGATTGCACTACAAAAACCTCAATCATTCTTGACCTAAGTAAATGCTGTAACTCACAGAATAGTCCCTTAAGTGAAAAGCTGGAAATACAAAAGATTGGTCTATATAGGTATGGATAGAGCTTAACTCAAAATAGAGTACCTTACCCTAACTTGAAAATAGCTCTGGTACAAGAATACACTCATCTCAACGAGCACTTAGTAATATATGAAATTGTTGAATCACTATACTGCACTCCTGAAACTAACGTTAACACTGTATTTAACCACACTGGAATTAAAATTGCAGCTCTGGTACTTAAGAATCCATTAACTAGTGAATAAAGAATTTTGTTCTTAAGAAACTTGGATGACCGTAAGTATGTCAGGCCTTAAGTTTTGTATTACCAAAGCCAACAGTACTTCTCCCTAGCCAAACACAGCTCTTGAAAATCAAATGTTTCAACTAATGTGGTTTGATAAAATGGTGCTTTCCTCTGCCAATATTTTCCTTAACAAAAAAAAAAAAAAAAGCTAAGTCTTTTCACACATACCGTTAAGTTTTAGAGAAACCTATTTCTCAAAGACAGTGTTAAAATTTAAAGACTCAAAAAAAATTCTTTAAGCTTCAAATCCATTATGAATAAGAAATTCAGTCTAATTAATGGATTAAGCCTGAAGGATTATTCCAACGTGAGGGGATGCATAACGGTTAAAAAATAGATGAATTACTCTTGATAAACCACAAAGGACAAAGACTCTCAAGTTATCCATCTATTCAACCACGATTTCTACTGCCCCACACCCCCAAATTTTTCAAAGACATTTAAGCTTTAACTCACTCGAAAAGTAAAGGACATGCACTTAATATCACAGGTATTTCATCATATAGCTGAATGCCTACACCTGAACTGGCAGGTTCCCACATGCCCCTGAGCACAAAAATCTGAATTACACAATGTTTTACAAGAACTACCTAGAATTATGCTTCCAAATGCTCCCACTCTCCCTGTATAATGATTATGTAAGCAAACTACTTCAATAGCAGGAACCTATTAATAGTTCATTCCTCTACTTCCTTCCTATTTTTCCTGATTAACTGGTTGACTTCTCTGAAAACTTTTCCCAATCACTTGCTTAAGTGGTTTCTACACTCTCAATGGAGAAAATTTTACACGGAGGGGACCTAAAAGTTTTATGCAAGAATTGGGTCCAAATATGAGCATGCACCACCAATATGTCAAGTTTTCAAATCTACTGTATGGCATTTGTTCAGAATTTATATAAATGTCTCATAAGCTTTTTCATTTTTAAGGTTATCTTAGCTGAGTTACTCTAAGTTTTCCTTTTGGTTTATTAATCTGTGGGTTTATATTTATTACCTAAAACTTTGTGAGTTGTACTTTTGGGACCCAGAACATTAATACAAAAGAACTGACAAATCGAAGTAGTTTCTACATGCATAGATAAC
This sequence comes from Spilogale gracilis, assembly GCA_004023965.1. Lineage (NCBI taxonomy): Eukaryota > Metazoa > Chordata > Mammalia > Carnivora > Mephitidae > Spilogale > Spilogale gracilis. The sequence goes on along the minus strand of PITA01027277.1, from coordinate 10,728 downwards.
ATAAATATATGAACCTATGTAGAACCAGAAGAAATGAGAACATGTTACATGGCAGAAACTTCAATCGCTCTTGATCTTCATTTGTGTTAAATAGTATTTTAACTTCCTTTAACTCCATTTTATAAATCTTATAGCTCCTGTGAGAAACTGGTGGTGTACAGAACTGGTTTCTACAGACATAAATACATCTCAACTTATAAAAGGAATACCTAAGTCCAAAAGTTAGGATAACCTAACAACCCACTAACTAGTGACCAGATGAAAAGGAATATTCCAGCTTTGCAACACTGAATAAAGTTCAGGTGATTTTTTTATTAGTTTTTTCCCATCACATATGCATCCAGTTTTCCTAAAAGAAAAAGGATTGGGAGATAAAAAGTCAGAATACTTAGAACTGGAAAGTAGTCTTCAGTTTTGCACTGTTACAATTCTTGGTAAGGAGAATTACTAACAGGTGCTGTTAGTATACTATGAGATGCTATCATTTCCAATCTCAGAGTACGTTTGCTGTCAACAACGATGGGAATCTTAACAGCCTGTACCATTTGTTGTAACTCCTTTACAACACATGGACTGGTATTAAGGAAATCATCCCCTGAAAATAAGATTCATTGATAGGGCAGAGAAAAAATACGGTATATTACACCCTTTGATCAAGCATGTAAATGGTTAACTACTCACGGGCCTTGCCTGTGGACTCAAGTAAGGTTCAAAATCATCATCATTTAATCCATCCTTTTGATGTACAGATCCATTTTGCACTGAAGGGGAAAAAATTCAATTAGGTGTGTCTCAATCGCGCAATCTACCCCTCAAATTAAGCAAATATATTCTAACCAGATAAAAACCTTACTAAACTGAGCAAATACGCTTGAATTTCAGGAAAACGGATGAAGAGGAGAATGAGTGCTGAGCAATATTGGTCAATGAAAATGTCTCCCTCCACCCGGAGTAAGTGGATCTAAAAAGGTCATTTTATTGGCTCCTCTAGATTTCAATTCCCTCCGGCTTCCCCTCCCCCATCACATGTGAGTACTTCCAGAGTGTGATCCACGAGGATGAAAAACAAAGGCCTCTAAGACCTACAGGAAACTAAGGACCTGGGACATTTCAAAGGCGAATGAATCCACCCCCACCCTTAATGAATTACTCCTTGTTCACTGAGAAGCTGTTCGCCAGCTGCAGGAACACACCGAAAGGGTCAAATACTTAAGTGTGAGGCACTGCGAACTAAGCGGCTTCCGAAAGGTCCTCTCCCTGGGGCGCTTCCCGGAGACCCCGCCCCCACTCTCGGCGTCCCCCTCCCGGCCCAGGGCCACCGGAGGAGCTGGGCTCACCTTTGTTTCCTTGACCTTTTGGTCTCTGCGGGCGAAGAAAACGTCGCCGAGCAGTAGGTCGTCCGAGGAAGAAATGGAAAAGGGAAGACAAATTAAAGCCGGGCCCGAGAAGGGAATAAAGGAGGGGGCCTGAGGGGAGGCGTCAGGAATGATGGTGAGGGGGAGGCTGAAAATGAGAGGCGGGGAAAAGCGCAGGCCCGCGGGGACCGCGAAGAAAAGCCGGGGGACGCGCCAGAAACAACGCGAGGGAACCACGGTTTCAAGGAAGGGGAAGGAAACAAGGAAGAAAACGAGGCCCGCTGAGAAGAGGGAACGCGTTGCGGCCGGTGGGCTCCGAGGCCCGGGGATAAGCGGAGAGAGCGGGCTGAGGGCGAGGCGCTGGGCGCGGCCGGCCTGAGAGGCCCGAAACCCGGCCCGCCAGAGGCGCCGCCTCGGCTCAGCCCGACCGGGGGCGGCGGGCCCGGGCCTAGTCGGACTCCCTCTCGCCTCACACAATGGCCGAGGCATGCGGGCCGGGCCTGTACCTGCTCCAAGAGGCTGCTGGCCGACATGGCTCTCGGATCCTCGCGGGTAGCGACAGCGGTGGACTCTCGTCAGGGCGGCGGCGGCGGCGGATGAGCCCTGGCGGCGGGAGCAAGCGGCGCGGTGGCGGCTTTTGTCCCTGACACTCGGGGGCCTCGGCGGACGCAGCGGAGACACAGCGCGCGGCTCGGGCTCCGGCTCCGACTCGGCGACGCTCTAGCCCGAGAGCTCAACGCCCGTCTCTATGCCTTTACGCGCGCGCCCGCCCCTCTCAGCCGAAATCAGGGCGCCGAGCGGCGGAGGCGAACAGCGCGCGCGGCGCGACGCTGACTCTCACATTCACTCACCCACGCGGAAGGGGTCCGGCGCGAAGCACTCCGGGAAGGAAGGGACGAGGCCGCAGTGCCCTCTGGTGGACTGGAGGAGCGGAAGCGGCGAGTACGGCCTCCCCGCCCCCACCACCTCGGGATTGGGGCCTATAGGAAGGTGAGGGCGGCCAGGGTCGCGCTAGGACGTTTTGACTAACACCCAGAGAGAGTAGCTTTAGCTTGAGAAAACCCACAAAAGCCGGTTTCTCAGTGAAGAAGCGACACCCGGAACGCGAGAGACCTCAAAATAAACCTACCTCCCAGCTGCAAAGGGCACCCCACCCCCATGTGTGGGGGAACCCTGAGGGAGTCACAGCCCCCAGGGAAACTTCATGGGGCCCCTGCCCGGAGAAATACACACCACCACCACCACTACCAGCAGGACCTCGTTATCCTCCTCTGTTGGACTGCAAGAGTGCCCAGAGAACAAAAACATTCCCCCCAAAATCTGGTACCCTGCAAAAGAGAATTGACATTGCAGGGAGGGCAAACTACGGCTTTTTTTTTTTTAGCAAAGTCGTTGGCCACCGTGAATCTGTTAAACTGTGGACTTTATTTCCAAGAAAAACACAACTCATACATCTACACAAAATATTCCATGTGCTTTCAACAAGTCCCAAGAATCCATAAATCTATGAACTTCAAGAGAAAATGTCCTTATCTGGGGAAGGAGAGAAATTAACTATTTGAATACCTCCTGTGGATTAGATTTTGTTGATAGGTGGTTTCAAACATTTCAAAGCTAGCAGCATCTTCCAAATAATCTTCAGTCTCTGTTTGACAACTGGGGAAACAGAGGTTAAGCTATGTGCCCACGGTCACAAAGCTATTAAATAGTCATGTGTATCTGACACTAAGAGAAACATAATAGTGCCCCTCCACCCCCATGAGAAAGCCTGTAATCAGGAATCAAAATCCAGAGGAGATCCATAATATGCGCAAAACTATTTTAAATCAGCAGCAAACGCAAACTCATGCAGGAATATTTGATCCTAGGGCAGCCCATTTCCTAACAGCTTTTATTATAGCAAATAGTAGTAAACAGATAAATAATGCACTATTAAGGGTCAACCTGATACCATCCACTCTCTGGAAACGGGAGGCTTTGGTGGACTCGATAGTAAAATAAATGATAGCACAGCATCTTAGATTATGCATTATAATTTTGCTCAAAGTGCTCAAAGCATTTTTTTTTGCCCATAATCATATTTATGGTTGGAAAAAATAATATCAGGCACCAATATGTAATGGACTTCTGGTAAAGACAGTACAATGTGAAGTCTCAGAGCATAGAGACTTTTATTCCCCAGCAAGGGAATAAAAGAAACCTACTAATATTTTTTTTTCTTTTTTGAGATAGTTGATTAACCAACTGTATAAACTGTAAGCAGTTCCCTACACTTACCCTCAAAAGCAGCATGATACAATGAAAAGAGGATTGACCAAAGAATCATGTCCTAAGAAGGGCAGGAACTAAATACCAGCCTCACCACCAGATTTGTAACATTAGGTAAATTACTAGAAACTTTTTTTTTAAGATTTTATTCATTTATTTGACAGAAACACAGCTAGAGAAGGAACACAAGCAGAGGGAGAAGCAAGCTTCCTGCTGAGCAGGTAGCCCGATGCTGGGCTCAATCCTGGGACTGAGGGATCATGACCTGAGCAGAAGGCAGATGCTTAATGACTGAGCCACCGAGGCTCCCCTTACTAGAACTTTTCTCTGAGATTCCCTCATTTGATAAAGGGAAAATAATATCTACCTAACAGGTTTGTTGTGAAGAAAAAGCTTAAAAAAACAATACAGAAGCAAGTCTGGTACATTGCAGGTTCCTTTCTTGTATTCCCATTAAGGGATAATAGTGAAAATTTCGTCCTTCCAATGACATTTCGAGGGCCTTGAATTTTTCTTACAGTAGTTCACCCTTATCTGAGGTTTCACTTTCTATGGTTTAATTACCCATGGTCAACTGTGGTCCAGATCAGATGATTCTGCTGACATGTGGTCAGATCAACAGTAGCCTAACGCTAGATTATGATACCTACATCGTTCACTTCACATCATCTCGTCACGTAGGCATTCTATCATCTTGCATCATGGCAAGAATATTTGGAGGAGTGCTATTTATTTATGACAAATACCCCACATCCATAATGCTCTCCTGTCAGAAGTTCTTCGAAATGATGCCATCAGCCTTGGCCAGTCAGAGTCTGACTCACCTAACCTGCAAATGGCCTCATGAGTAGCATAGGTTTTAAACTGGCCATTTGAGGGGCGCCTGGGTAGCTCAGTAGGTTAGGTGCCTGCCTTTGGCTCAGGTCATGATCTCAGGGACCTGGGATCAAGCCCTACATCAGGTTCCCTGCTCAGCAGGGAGTCTGCTTCTCCCTCACTCTGCTCCTCCCTACTTCTCATGTCCTCTCTTTCTCTCTCAAGTAAATAAAATAAAATCTTTTTATTTTTTTTTTTTTTTAAAGATTTTATTTATTTATTTGACAGAGAGAAACACAGCCAGAGAGGGAACACAAGCAGGGGGAGTGAGAGAGGGAGAAGCAGGCCTCCTGCCGAGCAGGGAGCCCGACGTGGGACTCGATCCCGGGCCTCCAGGATCATGACCTGAGCCGAAGGCAGTCGCTTAACCAACTGAGCCACCCAGGCGCCCCAAAATAAAATCTTTTTAAAAAATTATAAAGTGACATTTGAAACTGCCTGTCACCTTGTCAACCTCAGCCACGTTCATCTGGATGGACGTGTGGTCCTTCGCGCCAAAGATGCAGTAGCTGCCAGGGCATTTCGGCAACAGGTATGGGTCCACGAAGTTGCTGGCATCCTCCTGCATGTCCCAGGTGTGCCTACTGCCACCACCATGGCCGCGAGCGCAGGAAGCTACAATATTTTTGAGAGATCACCTTCATATAACTTTTTTACAGTATATTGTTGTAACTTTTATTACTATTGTTAATCTCTTCTTGCACCTAATTTATGAATTAAACATTGTCATAGGTGTATATATACAGAAAAGAAAACCCAATATACGTAGGGTTCAGTACTATCCATAGTTTCAGGCGTCCCCTGGGAGATCTTGGAACATATGCCCCATGGACAAAGGGGACTACTGTAATTCCTCGGGGATTACTTTCTGTCCTCCACAAGTTCCCAGGAGTTAAAATGCAAATATCCTTGAAGCAAGGGTAATCTCTAAACCTGTATTAGTTCTCCAGATTGACTGTAATAGGACCCTGAAGAGAACACACAATACCGATAATTCAACTTTTAACACCAGGAAAAGGATGAGGAAGTCTGGAGTGTGGGGTGTCATCTTACCGGCATAGAGCCCTCGTGGTTTGAGAAAAGAATACTGTTCTGGAAATGGGTTTGGATTCTAGCTTCTGCTCTGCCACTGGATGGATAAAGCACTCAATACCTCTTTAAACAAATATTTATTGAGGGCCAGGCAATGTGCTGGAGAGAAAGTCTTAGGAGTTCACTTACCCCTGAGTCAGGGAAAATGACAGTAAACAAATAGTTATTCAAGGGCGCCTGGGTGGCTCAGTGGGTTAAAGCCTCTGCCTTCAGCTCAGGTCATGATCTCAGGGTCCTGGGATGGAGGCCAGCATAGGGCTCTCTGCTCAGCAGGAGGCCTGCTTCCTCCTCTCCCTCTGCCTAGCTCTCTGCCTACCTGTGATCTCTCTCTCTGTCAAATAAATAAAATCTTAAAAAAAAAAACCAAAACAAATAGTTATTCAATTACAGTTCTGCAAAGTGCAACAAGAAAGCACCTATGGATCTAGCGGTGGGGAGACACAAAGGAAGTTTTCCCTGAGGTGATAAGCTTGAGTTCAAACCGGAAGGATGACCAGAAATTAACAAGACAAGGAGGGAAGGGAAGTGTGGGAACAATATGTGCAAAGGCCCTATGTGGGAAGGAGCTTGGCACTGATGAGGAACAGAAAGGAGGCCAGCATGACTGGCGCATAATGAGAAAGAGGGTGGCAGCAGATGAGACTGGAAAAAGAAGGAAAACAGGGACTTTAGTCGTTAGCTGCAAATGATGATCAGCTAGGCGAGAGTTAATAGCAGTATAGCATCCTCAGGTTTATGTTTTAAGAATTCCTTCTGGTTGCGGTGTGGGAAATAGATCTAAGGAGAAGACAGTAGATGAGGAGTTAGAAGAGGATTGTAGGAAGTCCAGGCAAAAGGTCATGGTCTAACATAGTGGCAGTGAATACAGTTACAAAGGAACAAAACAGACATTTTAGGAGGTAAAATGAGAAGTCTTGAGGATGGATTAGACTGGGAGAGGGGCACTAAAGAAGAAAGAGTTATCAAGGTTGATACCTGATTTGATCTGAGCAATTGGGTGGATGAGGAGGCATTTTTTAATGTGGGGAGATTCATGGGAGTGGAGAAAGATCACAAACTGATCTTTGGACATGCTGGGTTTCAGGAGAACATAAAGTGTCAGAATTGTTCTGTAAACAAAGAGGGGGGGACACAGAAAAACATAGCTGGAAATACAAATCTTGGAATCTGTGGTGTAGAGATGTTAGTGGAAGTGAGCGAAATCCATGCTGGGGCGCCTGGATGGCTCAGTCATTAAGTGTCTGCCTTCAGCTCAGGTCATGATCCCGGAGTCCCAGGTCCAAGCCCTGCATATAGCTCCGAAGCCTGCTTCTCCCTCTCTCACTCCCTCTGCTTGTGTTCCCTCTCTAGCTGTGTTTCTCTCTCTCTCCAATAAATAAATAAAATCTTTAAAAGAAAGGAAAGAAAGAAAGAAAGAAAGAAAGAAAGAAAGAAAGAAAGAAAGAAAGAAAAGAAAGAAATTCATGTAATTTCCTTAGAAGAGAGAGAGAGAGAAGAGCAAAAGACCCTCGGGCAGACCAGAGAGACAGAAGGGGAGACAGGGAGAATAAATCATTCCCTCACTCAGAATCTGTTCCCAAGGCTGTAAAATAAGGACACTGGGCCAAAATAAATTCTAAGATCCCTTCTGGTTCCATTGTTTTAGACTTCTGGAAGGTAGAAACCAAAGTAGTCCTTCCAGATACAGGAAATGAGGAGTGGGGATGAGAGAAAAAGAAGTAACAAAGAGGACAGATTTTACATACCCTTCAGAACTGTGCTCTGCCCTGGGGCTGGGTCCTTGGGCTCTGGCTCTCAAACCTTTCCAGCCTTCAGAATTAGTAAACCTCAAGGCCCAAGTCATTCCCTTAGTAAGGCAGGAATAGAGAAATGTTTACATCCTTCACACAACTGACAGTGTAAAACCATATTATAAAAGGTTTCTGCTGCGGGGTCCCTGGGTGGCTCAGTTGGTTAAGCGACTGCCTTTGGCTCAGGTCGTGATCCGGAGACCTGGGACCGAGTCCCATATCGGGCTCCCGGCTTGGTGGGAAGCCTGCTTCTCCCTCTCTCACGCCCCCTGCTTGTTGTGTTCCCTCTCTGACTGTGTTTCTATCAAATAAATAAAATCTTAAAAAAAAAAAAAATGAAGAATAAATTTTAAAAAACCTTTTTAAAAAAATGCTCTCCCGGGTGCCTGGATGGCTCAGTGCGTTAAAGCCTCTGTCTTCGGCTCAGGTCATGGTCCCACAGTACTGGAATCAAGTCCCTTGTCCGACTCTCTGCTCAGTGCGGAGCCTGCTTCCTCCTCTCTCTCTGCCTGCCTCTCTGCCTACTTGTGATCTCTCTCTCTGTCAAATAAATAAATAAATAAATAAATAAATAAATAAATAAATAATCGTAACAAAAAAAGCCCTCTCTTTTCAAATGATGCCAGTAAGAGTTGGCCATTTAAAAAAAAAAATTCCTTATTCAGTAAAATATAAGGTCAAGAGCCCCATGTTGGTTCCTAAGACTTTTTTTCTCTTTTGTTACATGGGATCTAAAAGTCCAAGTAGCAGTGTGCTAGGCAACAGCTTAAGGTGTCAACCTAAGACAGTCAGAGAGAAAAATGGAGGCCAAACAAGATTTCTGGAGATAATGCCAAAGGGAAATGAAGTCAGGGAGCCCCTGGAAGGGCTGGTTCAATTTTAAGTTTGTGCCAAGAAAGAATAATTAAACCAGTGAGTGTGGGTCTGAACTATTTGTTTTTTATTTTGTTGTTGTTGTTGTTGTTTTAAGATTTTATTTATTTGACAGAGAGAAACACCGCCAGAGAGGGAACACAAGCAGGGGGAGTGAGAGAGGGAGAAGCAGGCTTCCCGCCAAGCAGGGAGCCCGATGGGACTCGATCCTGGGTCTCCAGGATCATGACCTGAGCTGAAGGCAGTCGCTTAACCAACTGAGCCACCCAGGTGCCCCTATTTTGTTGTTTGTTTTTAAGATTTTATTTATTTATTTGACAGAGAGAAACACAGCCAGAGAGGGAACACAAGCAGGGGGAGTGAGAGAGGGAGAAGCAGGCTTCCCGCTGAGCAGGGAGCCGGATGCGAGGCTTGATCCCAGGACCCTGGGACTATGACTTGAGCCAAAGGCAGACACAACGACTGAGCCACCCAGAAGCCCCAAAGGTCTGAGCAATTTGTGACAATTTTTGTTTGTTTGTTTTAAAGATTTTATTTATTTATTTATTTGTTTGTTTGTTTGTTTGTTTGTTTAACAGAGAGAGAGAGAGAGAACACAAGCCAGGAGAGAGGGAAAAGGAGAAGCAGGCTTCCAGCTGAGCAGGGAGCCTGATGCAGAGTTCCATCCCAGGACTACCAGATCCTGACCTGATCCGAAGACAGATAGTTAACAACTGAGCCACCCAGGCATCCCTATTTGTGACAATGTTTTATAGATAATTCCTTCCCTGGTCCTTGGGTGGGAACTATGAAGAACTTAAGTAAAGCAAGTGTATGAGAAGTTGTGTCCAGTTTGCTCAGAAGGGCTAACTAGAGTGTCTCAGTCAATGGCAGGGTGAACTTAGCATTTCTGTAGCAAAGTCGTTCGCTTAGTTTGTAGAGCAAGGGAGTATTAGCTTTTTGTTAGCAAAGGCTTTACAGTGCTACCAGTGTTCTGTGGGGTAGGGTCCCTGTGTAACAACTGGCACATGGGCTTGGGTACTGCACAGTAGGACATTAACGAAGAAATAAAGGAGTTCTGGGGCGCCTGAATGACTCAGTTGGTTAAGCATCTGCTTTCGGCACAGGTCATGGTCCCAGGGAATTGGGAGCAAGTCCCACATAGAGCTCCTGCTGTCCCACATAGAGCTCCTTGCTCAGCAGGGAACCTGCTTCTGCCTGCCACTCCCCCTGCTTGTGCTTTCTTTCTCTCTGACAAATAAAACCTTCAAAAAAAAAAAAAAGGAGAGGAAAAGAAAACAAAGAAACAAAGGAGTTCTAAGCAAGGACTCTGACACCAACATCATTTCAAACAGGGCCATTAACAAGCCAAAAAATCGGGGACACCTGGTTGGCTCAGTCAGTAGAGTGCAACTCAGTCTCGGGGTTGTGAGTTTGAGCCCCATACTGGGCATAGAGCTTTTTTTTTTTTTTTTTTTTTTTTTTTTTAAAGTGAAAAGGAAAAGAAAACCAAAGTGATAAGTCAGTACTTATCCTGTGACCGACAGATGATCTGGTTTCTAAAATCCTTCATCCAGTAAATGAACTTCCCTCCAGTACTTCCTCTCAGGAACCCTGGAGAGATGGGGAACGGGACTTGCTGCCCTGCACAGATCACAAAATCTTATCAGCTACCTCTGCTCCAGATCTACACAATCCTATCTAAGCTGCAGTCTGATCAAGGCCCAGTCCTACTACTGAAAATTTTAAGTCAAGTAGTAAATAACATGCTATCAAATAAACATCATTATTATATAATGATTCATTAAAGGCTTCCTTTTAGGTGTTAAGTTTCTCTAGTAGTTGGAAGACGCTGTTTAATAAATTTGATGAGTTACAATGATTCAAATGTATCTTTTGTTTAGGGTAGAATATAAATATGTATCTTCATTGAGAGAGGAAGTAAATAATGTTATCCACAACATAGGATTGTTGTGAGGATCAAATGGGTTAACCTATGTAAAGTGCTCAGAACAATGCTTGGTACATAGTTCCCCTCCAATGAGTATTGGCCATTTAGTATACATATATCAACTATCCATTCAGCTTCTATTACAAGTCAGGCAGTGACAAAGAGACAAGAAAGACCTCCTGCTCTCATGGAACTTCCATTCTAGTTTGGGGAGAAAAGAAAATCAGATACATAAAACAGAAAAATAAAACAGGGTGAAGAAAACTAGAAAGCATAGTGCAGGGAAGTTGCCATTTTTCACGGTGTGGGTAGTCAGGGAAATCATCTCTGATAAGGTAACAGGAGACCAGAGACTTGAAGGAAGTGAGGAAATAAGCTTTGCAGTTATCTGGGGGAAGAGTGTCCTAAGAGATTACAGGCTACCAAATAAGAAGGTCTAGGTCTGTAATAGGGAGTGACAAGGTCATGTGATGAAGACACTGTGCTCCACCAGAGACAGGCCTCAGTTCCAGACAAGGGTTGTTATGAGGAAATGTGGACCCAG
>PITA01027276.1:0-21208 GCA_004023965.1 Spilogale gracilis | reverse complement strand
AAAAAAAAAAACCACCAAAAACTTTAAAGATTGATTTTTTAGGAAAAAAGTACTTACTGGGTACTAAATACTAAGTAATATGACTAATAATGGCTAAATGCAATTCAAACGAATAACCATGCATAATTTTAAGAGATTTTTTTTTTTGCTGATACCTGAAACAAAGTAACCAAAGAAAAATCAGATATACTAGACATCATTAAAATAAAAAAGTTCTGTGCTTCAAAGGACATACTATCAAGGAAAAAAAAAAGACAAACCACAGAAAGGGAGAGTATTTGAAAGTCATGTACCTGGTAAGGGTCTAGTATCTAGAATAAATAAAGTACTGTTACAACTCAATAGTAAGAAGACAACTCTATTTAAAAACAGGCAAAGTATTTCTGTAAAGATACCAAATAGTCAATAAATACATGAAAAGACATTCCACATTAGTCACTCAGGAAATGAAAATAAAAACCACAATGAGACACGACTTTACCCTTACTGAGATGGCTACAATCAAAAAGATGGACAATGACAAGCATCGATGAAGAGATGAAGAAATGACAATCCTCAGCTATTGCTGGTAAAAATGGTACAGCAGCTTTGGAGTACAGTTTGGCAATTCCCCAGAAAGTTAAACACAGTGTTCCCATATGACCTAGCAATTCTATTCTAGGTATATACTCAAGAGATTTGAAAACATAAGTCACACAAAAATTCTTACATGAATATTCACAGCAGTATTACTCATTATTGCCAAAAAGTAAAAAAGGACTGAAATGCCCTATGACTGATGAATAGATGGTAAGGTACAATGTATCAGAAAAATATTAAAACTGTATTTTACTTATAAAACTATAAAAAGGAGCCAGATACAGGAAGCCACACAGTGTATGATTCCACTTCTATGAAACGTTCAGAGCAGGTAACTCCACAGAGAAGACTGGTAGCTGCCAAGGGCTAGGGAGAGGCAGGAAAAGGAAGGGACTACTAATGGGTATAGGGTTTCTTTTTGGGGTGTTAAAAAATCTTTAGAACTAAAAAGTGGTGATGGTTGTGCAACTCTGTGAATATATTAAAAACCACTGAATTGTACATTTTAAAAGGGTAAATTTTATCAATTTTGTAGAAAGAAGTGATTCTTCAGAAAAAAAAAGCCTTTACATTTAGGAGACAAAATCTTTAAGCCTCAAAAAAATTTCTACTTTTAAAACTACACAACAGCTTGAGCTAAAATCAGATTCCTTAAAGCATAAAACACTTTTAAAATTTATCTTTGTATCTCCAGCACTATGCCAAATGAAAGTTCACAGATCTGAATTACTAATCCTACCACCTTTTTCCTTACAGTTCTAACACCTAGCCTTGATCCCCAAATTACAAGTTATTTGCTTTTGGCTAGAAATCACATAATCAGAAAACTTCATCACTAAGAATTCAATCAAAGCAAAGATAATAGAAACAAGTGGGACTTACTAAATTTAGCATCCTTAATTCATAAACTAGACCATGTCCTTGCCTTACACTGGTCACATATACAAAAGATGATACAGAATGGGTAAAATACAATTCTTTCCCTCTGCACACGCAAACTGTAGGCATACAGAGGCAACTTATATAAAAATGTAATTATTATAACACATAAAGGAAGCAACAAAAAGGGGAAACATACATAAATTCTATCTGACTGAACGCATTTTTATTTATTAGGCAGATCTACCTTATTGTACTTTACTTTGGACTATTTTAAAAAATTTGAGTGGTTGGAGAAAGTTCACAGAAGTCAGAACTGGCATTTTTTTTTTTTTTTAAAGATTTTATTTATGTATTTGACAGAGAGAGATCACAATTAGACAGAGAGGCAGGCAGAGAGAGAGGAAGCAGGTTCCCTGCTGAACAGAGAGCCTGATGTGGGCTTCCATCCCTGGACCCTGAGATCATGACCTGAGCTGAAGGCAGAGGCTTTAACCCACTGAGCCACCCAGGTGCCCAGAACTAGCATTTTTAAATCTCTGAGAGATAACAGAAATGTACAAACAGCTAAGATATTTGCGTAATGCCCCATTACAAAGCTCTATTATTTACAGATGGAAAGGCCCTTGGAAGCCTGTTGTTTTTGTTTTTGTTTTTTTAGAGGAAAAATCCAAGGCCAGGTTGATTAAGTGATCTAAACACTGAGAGTGCCTGAATCCAGTGAGTCATCAGAACCCTTTCCTCACATCAAAATCAACATCTACACCACACATAAGCCCAGAGACAATGCCCAGCTAATGAGACCTCCCAAGAGGATAAAAAGCTGGGAATGTATTTACCGATTTTTTCTTTCTGATGTATAAAATATGAATATCCTCGCTTCGATATTCTTCATCATGTTTCTCCAAAGGAATTTTTTCAAAGTCAAAGTCTAGCTGGAGGAGCTATAAGTTTAAAAGAGATATACTTTAAAATCAAAAATATGAAGTTTCCTGTGGTGACAGAAGTCAGAATGACAGTTAACCTTGGAGGAGTACTGACAAAGAAAGGGCACATGCGAGCCTTCTGAGATCCTGAAAATGTTTTATATCTCAATGTAGTGGTGCTTGGATGTATACATATGAAAAACTGATCCAAGCACTTAATCGATGTCCATTTCACATGTGTTTTGACTCAACTAAAACTGTTTAACGATACAGAATTTTCAATTATAGTCTCAAAAGTTAATTAACGTTCTTTACTTTCAAGAAAACATGAAAATACAAAACAATTTTAACACATATCTGAGACAGAGTCATGTATTTGCATTCTTATTTAAGCAAAGCAGTCCTTTCAGTGGATAAACTGCAGGGCTGTGGGGATGTACCCTTGAGAGGAGTCACTTGTAATGTGATGATTTTTACCCATCAAAAGGGTTTGGATGACCACTGGGGGAAGATGGGTGAAAGATACATGGGGCTCTATGTACTATTTTTGTAACTTCCTATGAGTCTTTATTTCAAAATAAAAAGTGAAAAAAACAAAAAAACCACCACAAAATGTAGATAGGACATCTCGGTTGAAAGCTTTTATAAAAAATGTAGAGAAAAGCACAGAAGTAAAAACATAGCACACATCACATATGTTTCTCTGATGTACTTTCCAAAAGTAATACAAACATCACTAATACATTCCCCAAAGCCAGCATAAACCGCATAAATTTAATGAAGAAACATGGAAAACTTTCCCAGAAAAGACAAGGGCATCACCATTACCATTTTAGGTTGTTCTGTAGATACTAGACCAACTAATCAGAAGAGAAAAAGAAACAAAGGATGAGAAAAGTTGAAAAAAGTGGGGGCAGAAGCTTAGTAGAATGGTGGGCAATAAGGATACTCTCCTTGGATTCATACAAGTGGAATGTGTTCCCCACTCAAAATTACCATAATATATTTGAACACACAATCACATAAAGCCTCGTTGAAGTCACATAAAGCACTTTACGTATAAAAAGATCTAGCACTTACCTCAAAATATTTTTTCTCAATTTCTGGATTTTTCCCCATTGTTCGTTGCTCATAACAACATATAATACAAGTCTCAAATCCACTAAGATCTTTCAGAGTTTTCAACAATGGCTCCAAAGACTGTTCAAAACATAATATCACTTTTACTTATGATTCTTTCAAAATATAAATTTTTACTATAAAAGGGGAGTAGGGGGAGTGCAGAGTAACTATAATTCCCCTCCAATTTATCCATTTTGAATCAATCAACAGAGGACATGTGGTTAAAGCTCTGTAACTAATGACTGATAAACTCCTCTTCACTAGTCAACCATTGTATTGATTTCAGTTTCCAAAAGACTCAAATGACTGCAATTTGGAGTTCCCATGAGAAAACAAATGAAATTGACCTCACCCTTAAAAAATAAAAAATAATCTATTTTAACTTAGATTTGCGAGTCTGACCCTAACTTAAGCATAAGTTAGTTCAATGTTTGTTACTTTAAAAATGTGATGCCCACAATACTATACAAACTGTCATTAAAAAAAAAAAATACCATTCTCAATCAATCTTGCCTGAACTGAACAATTCTCAATGTTATGGTCAACATGCTCACTAGGAAAAGCTTAAAAAAGACTTAGCTTTTCATAACAGATCGAAATGGCAAAATCTTTAAAATATTACAGAAGCCTCTAGTAAAATGCACATAACTTCTGTCAACATGTTTCAGAGGTCCTATGTTTATCACCAGTATGTGTATATAGTTCCTGGTAACCTTTATGTTCTTTACTGTGTTATCAGCTATAGGACAAATATCCTGCATTCAGAGATGTTAAAATGTGAAGAAATGTGCACTTTGGAATCCACGATTTATGGTACAAATTCTAAAGATAGACACTTCACTCACTGAATACTTACCTCTTCATAGTATATGCAGTCGGCCATCAGTATGTAGTCTGGCGGAGAAGGAAAGTCTTCTATTTCTTCCCCCCTTAAAAATTTCAACCAAATATTTAACTGTTGCTTTAATAATTTAAAATACTGTTTTATAAACAAGTTCTGGAAAGTCCCCTTCGTATTAACTATGCTTTTAGTGAAATGTAATTTAAAGCAAAATAGAATCGTTATCTTAAAACAAGCTGAAAGGCCATACAAACCATTTCAGTACCTTGGCTTGAATAGAACCAGTGACAAGATGCTTGTTCATATTAATATTCATCTTCAACAAGTCTTGCAATTCCTCAAGATCTGTGACCACAACATCAGCCCTATAAAATAACGTGGATTGAAGCGCAGGCACAAGCGTGGTAAACCAGTAGTCCGGGTTTCCCGAACAAAGCTGCACCCCCTCCTGCCAGCTCTTACCCGAGGGTAGCAGCCATGAGCCCCACGGCCCCCGTGCCAGAGCCCAGCTCCACCACCGACCGCCGAGTCAAAGCGTGGGCCCCATCCCCGGAAAACCCGGGCGTTTCCAGGTACTTAGAAAGGACAATGGCAGCGTCCCAAACAACGCAGCCCACACCGCCGGAGCCATACTGCTGCAGTCGTAACACCGAGCCATCTCGCTTTTCCAAAACTCGAACAAAGTTCCGCAGTGGGTCCTCGGCAGAGGGGTCCACTCCCGCCATCGCTGCCCGGCAACGAGATGCGGCGCACGTAGTGACGTCACATCCACACGCACCGCCCCAAGGCCGGCCTGAAGAGGCCCCAGCGCCTCCTAGTGGCGAAGTTGGCGCCATTGCGCGTGCGCAAAGGGACAAAGCGGGGAAGGAGCACTACCTGGGCGTGGTCAGCACTCGGCCACGGGCTTCACGGTGTAGGTCAGTCTCACTCTGAATTACAAGCTTGGCTTAACAAACGGGGAGTTTAAGTAATTCTTCCAGACAAAGCTAATATTGTCACCTGCTCTTTAAAAAACAAAGGCAAACTCAGGAGTGTTTTTACCTGGAGCCTAATTTCACTCGGTAGTTATTGGCTTTAAATCCAGGCGGCTTCCAAGATCCTACCAAAGAGGCTACTATAATCCTCCTTTATCAAGGGTTTCCTACCATGCTCCTATTTTTTCATCTGAATGCATAAAAATGGTTGCTGGAAGCTTGCTGATTCCTCCAAAGGAATCAGTTATCCTTCTAAAATTTACACCACTTAAATTTCTTGAGATTATGTAATTTAAATTGCACAAAATACTGAAAATAACGTGGTATATTTATTTATTATACAGAACTCAACAGTCTCCCCCCACTTGTTCCTTATAATGAAAACACGTATTTAAAAGTCTTTTAAAAATTAAGACTGGGGTGATTTATTAATCTTGTTAAGAACTCTGATACAAAGCACAGTAAAAGGCCACAGACCAGTAAATAAACAACGTGGCTTTTGGCTACTTTACAATTGCTGCTACAGCACTATCAGCAAAACATGCTTTTTTATCACTTTGAACCAGGAGTCCAAATGGCAACTAAAACTTTTACTCACTTCTCTGAATAAAAAGTTTAATAAAGCCTTAAGTATGTTTGCTGGTTTAAATGTTACCAATCTAAAAAAAAATTTTTTTTTTTAGTCAACATGAGATTTATAGAGAAAGTTGCTAGGTTTTGAGGGCGAGACAGTTGGTTCCTTGCCATAAGAAAGTTTCCTCTGAATTTCTGAATTAGCAAAGTAGCAGATTGTATTATAGGCCTCAAGTCACTTAAATTTACATAGGTTATTAGCATTATCTTTAAATATACAATATAAACAAAACTGTACATACATGGCATATTAACTTTGTTTTCCAAAACAACAGGCAACTCATTAGCTAAAGACACCATAGTCTGCAAAAACAAAAGGCACATCTGAATGAGATACATGCCCTTTTTCCCTCTATGATTGGGTTAGGTAGTCTCTGTATGCATTTTGACTAGATAATAAACACTTACAGTGCATTCTATTATTTTCATTCTATTTTTCATTTTTGACTTCAGCAGCAAATTCTGGCATGTAAGACATGGCATTAAAGAGTTTAAGAACAGTGGGTGTTTTTCACAATTCTCCTAAATGTAAAAACTAGAAGTAAAAACTAGAAGATGGTCAAAGAGTTTTAAAAATCAGTAATACCATACACCCCCTATATTTGTGTAAATTCATTGCCTTAAAAAGGAACCTATTACCCAAATTTGAAAAATTCCACAAATGCACTATCCCCTTTCAGTGCAATCAATGTCACTTTAAACCATATTTTAGCAGAGTCTACAGTGCAAATATAAATTCTTTATACTGGCCTTTTGGCAGCACTGAGGATCCAAGTCAAGGCAATGCTACTGATCACCTGAGGATACTGGTAAAAGGTTTTTGTATTTTTATTTTCCCAATTTTTAAAAGCTTATTTGATCAGTAGCATTTTTGTAAGAGCATTATTTGTAAAAAGTACTAAAATACTAGGACTTTTTTTTTTTAATAAGTTAAAAAAAAAAACCCTTTACAAATACCATTCCAGTGTCAATGACTACATATGGCTAAGGTCATTGAGGAGTTTCCGCATTTTCTAGCAAAGGCAGTCTATATGACGGAGGGTGCGAAAGCTCCCGTTTATAAGTCTTTGGTGGCAGTTTCGGTAGGTGAGGGCTTGAATTCTGCCTTGGTGGAACAGGGGGAGCTTGAGGATGAGCAAGGTGGTTGTGACTAGAACTGAGCACGTAGCATCGACGTGGTACTCTCGGAGAGGGTGTGCTAGGAGGAGTATTTGGCGAATTTGGACAAGTACTAACGTCTCTGAACCAGTCTGGATCTCTGTGAAGATGTCCTAATGGAGGTGGCTGAAGATTAAATGGACAGTTTATAAAGTGTTCTGGAGGCCGAAGGGGAACTGGTGGAGGGGTATCAGGCAGAGGATCTCTTGGCGGTGGTGGAGGTGGACTGTGCAGAGGCCCATCAAATGCACCAGTAGGAGCAGGAACTCTAGGTTTTACCTTTGGAGGAGGAGGTTGTCTTGGTGGAATAGCAGGGGGGTCGTCATCAGATTTCGTATTTCCCTTAAAAAAAGAAAAATCTGTTAAGCGTTAAAAGACTGAAAAATTCTTGAGTTCAGTTAAGTCCAGGAGCTCAAAATAGGTTAATCTGATTTAATGATCAGATTCATGAGTAAATACTCCCAGTTTAATTTGGTGCCTAGTTTAATATTTTTATATATGAGGTGTTTTAATTGAAATCTTAGAATATAAATAAAGCCTCAGGTTATCTTATTTTATACACCTTTCAAAAACTTACACATTTTAATTATAATACGCAAGTGAGTGAAAGGAATATATAGCTTTGTAGACATTAAAGGACATGATGTCAAGGGAACTCGATGTCCAGTTTCTGCTTTCTGGCCATCTACTTCTACTTTCCCCAGTGAGTCTTACGGTGGTGGTTCTCAAAGTGTGATCGGGGGACTAACAGCATCAGTACCAGTAGGGAACTTGTTAAAAAATGCAAATTCCTGGGTCCTACCCTAGACCTACCGAATCAGAAAATCCACAATCTGGTTTTAACAAGCCTCCCAGGTGATTCTGATGCAGCCTAAAGTTTGAGAAGCACTGGTTTAAAGTTGGAAGAATGCTTTGAATATTAAAGAAAGAAAACATATTCCTGAGTATCTGTGAATCTGCCCAGCCTCTTTTTAGAAAAAAATATTAATGAGAATTGAGCAATTATCTAAAGTATTTTTCAAATAAAACAACCAAAGTGTTTAAAAACCATAAAGAGTAGCCAAATTATAATTGACAGACTTTTTATAAGAACAAAAATTATTTTGAAGATTCACAACTTTGAGTAAGTTGAATATGTTAAGGCAAACCTAAGTCTTGTTGACTACCTTGGAATTTGAAGCATCATGATCAAACTTTTTTCGAGGAGGAAGAGGTGGAGGAATCAGTGGCTCTTCACTTAGTTTATGTAAACTACCACATGAACTGAAGAAAGACTCTGGGGGTAAAAAAGATTAGTTTAACCACAATTCACAGTACAATCATAAGGCAAGACTTTATTTCAATCTGTGATCACCTCTGATATTGTAAATGTCAGACTGTATTGTAGTTAACTGTTGGTTTACCTATATTCTCCACTAAAATATAAGCTTTCTGAGGGCAGTGTGTATTTATTTTTGCATCCCTAAGCACTAGCACAGTAGTAGTGCTTGGGATATGGCAGATACTACAGCTACATGAAAACATACAATTTAAGTAAGATTCAAACTGAGATTCTGCTCCCTGAAAAACCTTTTTAAATCTAAAACACACAAAACAAACAAATTTGTATAAATTGTAGTAACTTCCAGAGAAAGACCATACGTAATCAGAGACTTTGTATTTTTGAAGCAGTTAATATCAGATACTCCAAATAGGAGACCAAGCTTCTCTTTGCAAGTTTCTCAGTGATAAAGGACATGTTAGATAACCACATTAAAGAGAATCTACAAAAGAATAAAGCATTCAGGGGAAAATTCTATGCCAAACAGACACAGAATAAGAACCATTTTCATTTTTTTTATATGATAAAAAAAATTCCTGCAGTTATGGACCAACTCTATTTGTTGACCAACACTTGTTATAAAAGCAGTGACCATATCTTGTTTATCATATTTTAAGACTGGGTTCACAGGAACTAGTTGGGAAAGTTGATGAGTTTATTTTTAAACACACTGAGTGTGAACTCCTTATGTGATATCCAAGTAAAGATGTCAATCTCATTACTCCATGTAAAAAATTGCTGTCCTGATCTTGTGCCTCCACAGTCACCTCATGGGTCCTGTCAGCTCAGGATGTCAAAAGTAGAAAAAGTATGCCTATGGGGTGTTAGTGGATGGCGTGGGAGTCTAGGCAGAGCACTGTAGATATATTCCTTTTGCCTGACCAGCATCTTTTGCCCTTTGGGAGCAAACTACTCTTGGTGATAGTGAATCTATCGCACGTGGCTTAATCGGCCAGTGTGGCCCAGTGCACCCCAACTCCAATCAGAGAAATAAGTATCAGTGAGGATGTGAAGAAAAGGCAACACTCATGCCTTGCTGTTGGGAATGTAAATTGGTGCAGCCATTGTGGAAAACAATATGGAGGTTCCTTAAAAAAAAAAATTAAAAAATAGAATACCATATGATCTTGTAATTCCATTACTATTTACCCAAAGAAAACTAAAGCACTAATTCAAAAAGATATATGCACTCCTATGTTCACTGCAGCATTATTTATGATACCCAAGAGATGGAAGCAATCCAAGTGTTCACCAATAGATGAATGGATAAAAAAAGATAATATGGTACACACACACACACACACAGAGGAATATTACTCAGTCACAAAAAAAAAGGGATCTTGTCATCTGCAACTATATGGATGGACCTAAACGGTATTAAGCTAGGTGGTATAAGTCAGACAGAGATAAATACCATATGATTTCACTTATGTGTGAATTCTGAACAACAAAACAAAAAGAAACAGACTCATAAATACAGAGGACAAACTGGTGGCTCCCAGAGCGGAGGATAAGGAGAGGGGTGAAACAGGTGAAGGGGATTAAGAGGCACAAACTTTGGGCGCCTGGGTGGCTCGGTGGGTTAAGGCCTCTGCCTTCGGCTCAGGTCATGATCTCAGGGTCCTGGGATCAAGGCCCACATTGGGCTCTCTGCTCGGCAGGGAACATGCTTCCTCCTCTCTCTCTGCCTGCCTCTCTGCCTGAACTCTCTGTCAAATAAATGAATAAAGTCTTTAAAAAAAAAAAGTAAAAGAGGCACAAACTTCAAGTTATATAAAGGAAATGTAATCAGCAATACTGTAATAATATATAGTGGCACAAAGTGACTACACTTTGGTGAACATTGAGTAATGGAGAGAAAGGTCAAATCTGTGTTGTACAACTAATACAACATTGTATGTCAACTATACTTCAGTAAAAATACTTAAAATTTTTTTTAAAGATTTTTTTTGTTTGACAGAGAGGACAGTGAAAGAGGGAACATAAGCAGGGGGAGTGGGAGAGGAAAAGCAGGTTCCCGCCGAGCAGGGAGCCCAGTGCAGGGCTTGATGCGGGGCTTGATCCCAGGATCCTGGGCTCATGATCAAAGGAAGATATTTAACCACTGAACTACCCAGGCGCCCCTTAAAAAACTTATATTTTAAAAGTAAGCTCTATGCCTAACATGGGGTTTGAACTCATGACCTGAAGATCAAGAGTCACATGCTCTACTCACCAAGCCAGCCAGACACCCCAATAATAAATACTTTTTAAAAAGTAAAAAAGAAAAACAAAGACATGCGCATGGGACTCACTTCTCATCTTCTTTAATATGATCAAATTGTTATCTACCTCCCTTTCCTGCATGTAGCCCTGTGCTTTGCTTTGGGGAAAGCTGGCCTTATCCCATAGCTCCAAAGATGGGGCCTGATTAGACCAAGTCAATCACTGTAATCCATTCCTTCAGCCAGAGTGACTGATGTAGCTGTAGGGATGTGACCTAGTGCAGACCAGTGAGATGTGAAAGATTTGCTAGTGGCTACTGAAAAGAAAGTTCCTTGCCCTTCTGGAAAAGCACTCTGCCAGTCTGTCCCTGCACCTTTCTCTTTCCTTTTTACCTGACCGAACAAAAAAGCACACAACCATTACTGCTCCTGCTCACTCTTATGACCTTGAGGGAAAACAGTCTTAGGTAAAGCTGATAATTTGGACAAAACACTGACTGGTTGAAAAGAAACCTGGTCTTTGATAACATCATTGAGACACTGATTCAACAAGTCTTAAAGCAGTCTTCCTTTAGATTTCCAATTATGTGGGTCAGAATTTTTTTTTTAATTGTTCAAGTCAGACTTAGGTGGGTCTTCTCTTCCTTACAGAAATACACACTCATGGAAGCAGAAAATATCTGAATGATGGTGGAAAAGCTATGAGAGTTTTTGAATATAGATAGGTCTGACTCTACAGTCGACACTTAACCACTGTGTTATATATCTCCATAGCAGGCACTCAATAACCTTTGATGAAGTGTGAACACAATTTTATTTTCTATCAAGAGGACTTCCCTATAAGATCAGTTTTTGTGAGCATTTTAAAAGCTTCAGTGTTCCAAGCTAATGAATGTAGAATAAATTACTAAAGGATTTCTGTAATGTTAGTTAGCTCTGTAAGTCACTTCCAATTTTTTGATATCCATCCCTTTTTCAACAAATACTTATTGCATAACTGCTACAGTGTCAGGTGCTATTCCAGGCAATATAGTAGTGAACAACAACAGGCAAAAATTCATGTCCTTATGAAGCTTACAGACTAGGTTAGGGAGAGAGAACGGATTTGAGCAAAAAGTATTATCGCTATAAATTAGAAGAAGAAATGTTAGGTAAGGAAGGTGGATAGGAAGAGATAGGAGGGGAACAATTTTAAATAGGATGGCTAGGGAAGACCTCACTCAGGTAATACTGGGCAAAAACCTGAAGGAGGCAAGGGAGCCTGCAATGAGGCCAAATCGGTAAGAGCATCCTACAGAGGGAATGGCAAAAGCAGAAGTCTTTTTTTTTTTTTTTAAAGACTTTTATTTATTTATTGATAGAGAGAAACACAGCTAGAGATGGAACTCAAGCAGGGGGAGTAAGAGAGGGAGAAGCAGGCTTCCCGTGGAGCAGGGAGCCCAATGCAGGGCTTGATGCCAGGACTCCGGGATCATGACCTGAGCCGAAGGCAGATGTTTAATGACTGAGCCCCCCAGGTGCCCCAAAACAGAAGTCTTAACGTGGAAATGTGTCTACTGTGTGCAGGAGGCAGAGCAGCTGGAGCAGAGTGAGTGATGGGAAAGAACAGTAGGTGATAAAGTCTGACAAACCAAAAGAGGCTAAAATGCATAGAACCTTTTGGAGAACTTTGGCTTTTACTTTGAGATAGCCACTAAAGGGCTTCAAGCACAGGTGAGACAAGCCTAACCTATATTCTTTTATCTATCTATCTATCTATCTATCTATCTATCTATCTATCTATCTATCTTCTTCCCTAATCTAACCTACATACTAAAAGGACTTGGCTGCTATATTGAAAACAGACTATGGGGAAGACGGGAAGTTAGGATGCTACTATAATAAATCAGGTAAGAGAAATGGTGGCTTGGATCAAGGTGACAGCAGTAGAGATGGGGAGAAATAGATTCTGGATATATTTTAAGGGTAAACAAGACTTGTTAATGGATCACAACTGGGGTATGAGAAAAAGAGAGAAGTAAAAGATAACTCTAATATTTTTAGCCTACACAATTAGATGCAGTTTAGAACTGAGATAAGGAAGCAGTGGGAAGAACTTGGGAGGGGATGAAAATAAGCTCAGTTTCGGAGAAGTCTGAGATTCCTATTAAGTATCTAAATGGAGGTGTCGAATAGGACACTGAGTATATGGGTCAAAAGGTCAAGAGAGAGATTCTAGGTAGAGAAGACAGTTGGGGAATAATCATTATACAGATGATATAAGACTGAATGGGCCAACCAAGTGAGTGAGAAGAGGCCCTGGGACTGAATCTTGTGGACTTTCAATATTTATAGGGGAATATGAAGAAAAATAAGCAAGAGACACCAGGGAGCTGAAAGTATAGTTAGAAAAACCAAGAGCTGGGGGGCGCCTGGGTGGCTCAGTGGGTTAAAGCCTCTGCCTTCGGCTCAGGTCATGATCTCAGGGTCCTGGGATTGAGGCCCGCATCAGGATCTCTGCTCAGCAGGGATCCTGCTTCCTCCTCTCTCTGCCTGCCTCTTTGCCTACTTGTAATCGCTCTCTGTCAAATAAATAAAATCTTTAAAAAAAAAAAAAAAAGAAAAGAAAAACCAAGAGCTGGATGAACAATGTGATCTTCATGTATGTGACTTCTTTCCTATACTGGTATTTTATATAAATGAAGGCAGACTTGGTCTTTTTTGTTTGCCACTGAATCTATAGTACCTAGCAGGGTAGAGGGTACAAAGTATTCAATATCCTACTGAATAAGACCAAAGGGTATAAATGTTTTTATGGTTTGACATGTTGTTTGCAGATTTCTTTCCAAACGGGTCATACTGATATACCAATTTACAAGGGATAAGTAATGTATGAGAGTAACTTTTAACACAGGCTTGCTCATACTTTGATGTGAATGGTCTATTTCTGTCCATTGTTAATGGAGTCTTGCTGTTTTTCCCACTATATGTGAGCACTTTTCATACATACTATGTTCTTTCTTTCAGGATTTGTTTTGCGAGAGTCAAATTTTATGCAGTTATTATCAAAATTTTCCATTAAATTTCAAAATGAAATGTTCCTTATCATATGGAAAATGTATTTAACTGCCATCAAAATAATGTCTAGAACTCCTGGTTCTAAAACTGCTTGGTGTTATGGGTTGAACTATGTCCCCCTGAAAGATATGCTGAAGTGCTAACCCGTAGGACCTGTCATTGTGACCTTATTTTGAAAGTGGATCTTAACAGATATGTAATCAAGTTAGGACCAAAGTGGGCCTTAATTCAGTATGACTGAGGTCTTTAGAAGGAGAAGAGAAGAAACAAAGAAACATACAGGTGCTGCAGGGAGAAGATGACCATCTGACAACAGAGGTAGAGACTGAGATCCATAAACCAAACGAGGCCAAAGATGGTCAGCAAAGGCCAGAAGCTAGAAGAGGCAAAGAAAGATTCTCTCTGACATGTTTCAGAAGGAGCAAGGCCCTGCCAACACCTTGATTTGGGGACTTACAGCCTCCAGAACTGTGCTCTTCTAAGCCACTCTGTGGTACTTTGTTAGAGCAGCACTAGAAGAAACTAATATACATACTAAAATTATTTCCACCAAAGAACAAGGAAAATAAGAAACAAACTTCAGTGAAGCCAGGAAACATCTGGACCCTGAAGCTTCAATACATAAAGGTGGACTACAAAGTATATGAAGGAGACAAATGGAGAAGATGAAACCCAAATGTCTACAGTTAGTGATACTGACAAACAGCACTTCATGTGCTCCCACAGAATGAAAGGAGGGATCAGGAGTTAAAGACATTTGGAATAATGGAAGACATGGGCATGAAAACAGAAGACTTAATTAAACCTATATAAGGAGCAATTAAAACTCTGTGGGAGACTGCGGCTTTATTTTTTGGTGAATCTAAACATCAGACTGGAGCCACTAGACTGTTCTGAAAACAGATTTTCTTTTTTATTATTTTTTTTATTACATTATTTTATTTTTTCAGTGTTCCAAGATTCATTGTTTATGCCCCATACCCAGTGCTCCATGCAATACGTGCCCCTCAATACCCACCACCAGACTCACCCATCCCCCCACCCCCCTCCCTTCCCAGACCCCCAGTTTCTTTCTGAGTCCAAGTCTCTCATGGAAAACACAGATTTTCATACTGAATGTTCAGACCACCTAGGCAGAAGATTTGAACATCTTTCTTTGGAAAAATTAAACAGTCCTAGAAAAGGGGACTCATAGATTCTGATGTTTGGGGATTTCCGAAGTAAAAAGCTTCTCTTCATTCTATTACTCTTGAGTGAAACCTACACGTCAACAAGCTCTGGCCATGGCTACAGCATTTCCCATCAGTTTATACTGCCTCACTCTAAAATATGGAAAGCTAAGGATACCAGATAAGAAAATAAAGATTCCGATATGAAAGACAAGAGACTAAACTAACAGATGCAACTCAGAAAGGAAATAAAACCAGAAACAAATTTTTCCCCCAAAACACTATACTATCCTGTGGGAGATAAGACAGTGAATCCATGAACTAGAATAATAGGGTAATATAAAAATGGCATGAACAGAGGAAACTAGAAAGAATTTTTTGGAAATTCAAAATCATGATAAATGGAAAAAAAGCATAGAAAGATGAGATGAGGAAATCTTGCAGAAAATAGAACAAGAAAACAGAGGGACAAAAGACAAAACTGGAGGCTCAATCTAGAATATATAATATACAAAAGGAACTCAAAAAGCAAATCAGAGAATATGTTTGGGAGGAAATTATTAACTAAACAATATGAGGAACATTTTCTAGAAATCAAAGACATCAATCTCTAAATTTAAAGGGCTTAATAAGTAACAAAATGAAAGGGAAAAAAATGACATACTAAAGCAGATCATTGCAAATGTATAGATCATCAGGAATAAAGAGAGGATTCTGAAACTTTCCTGGATATACTGTGGCAGAGACTTCTAACCATTCCCCAGTGTACCTATCCTTGTCTTCCTTTTAGTAATAGGATCCATGTATTTTAGCAAGACCAAAAGCCTGCCTAGCTACAGACAGCATCTCTCAGCCTCCCTTATAGCTAAGTTTTAACCAATGGAATGAGAGCAGGAGTAATGTGAGCAACTCCCAGATCATGTTTTTCTTTCCTTCCCTTTCCTTTCCCCTTCCCTTTCTTTCTTTTTTTTTAAATATTTTAATTAATTTGAGAGAGAGTATAAGCGGGATGGAGGGGTGCCTGAGGGATAGGGAGAAGCAGACTCCCCCTGAGCAGGAAGCCCAACTTGGGGCTCAATCCCAGGATCGTGAGATCATGACCTGAGTGGAAGGCAGATGCCCAACCAACTGAGCCACCAAGGCACCCCACAGATGATGTTTTTCTAACAAAATCCGTTGACCTTCACCTTCCTGCTGGCTGGAAAATGGTAACAACTGAAGCAGTTGCTGCTCAAGAGATGGAAGCCCCATTTTGAGATTCCTGAATTGCCCCAGGAGCCTGCGGGACACAGGTGTCTACTTGTTCTGGCTATTGTGAGAAATAGAGTTCTCTCTCATTTAAAGTTCTGTATTTTTGGGTCCCTTTGCTACAGCAAGTATACTCTAGTTTAAAAAAAAAAAAAGGATTGAAACTACAAGATCATTGATGGAGGATTTGTTTTGTTCAGTGCTATATTTCTTGCACCTAGAATAGTGCCTGCACATATCAGACATCGAAAAACTATGCATGAATAATTTATGAGTGTATGACACTGGACTTCTAAACAGCAAGTAGGAAAGTAAGAAGACCATAGGAAAATACCTTCAAAATTCTGAGTGAAAAGGATTTATAATTCTATACCCAAACTATTAACAAATATATTAAATACATTTTCAGAAATACAAAGCTCAAAAACGTTTTATCTTTTTATCCTTTCTCAGGTAGCTACTAGAGAATGTGCCTCAACCAAAATAAGGAAGCATATCAAGCAAGAAGACAAGGAGTACAAATAAACAAGGATCCAAACACAGGAGTGAGGTGAAGGAATTTCTAGGATGACAACAAAAGAAAGTTCTAGAATGACAGCTGGGTGAGAGGCCAAGAAAGCAACCAGTCCAAAGTGGAGAACCAAAGGGCACCAGGAAGGAAGTTTCCAAGTTAAACAGCAAAACAAAAATCCTGACAACTGTCCTGAGTGGTCCGACCTTATGGAAAACTGTGCTCAGAAAGGGTGTGACAAGACTGGGCAATAGATGCTTGAAAAACCAATAAACAAACAAAAACACCTAATTAATGAGTTTATCATTAACTTCATGAAAAAGAGCTGTACAAGAAAGGAAACATAAACATAGTATATACTACCTGACTTAATAGTGAATAATATTTCCCCCAAATGTGACAAAGTAATTAGGCAGAATAAAAGGGCAAAATTCTCCTCTATTGTAACAGCAAATCAGTAAAAACTATCTAAAACTAATGATTCAGAAGAAAGAAAAATATGAAAACACCATTTAAAAATGTGGAAGTGTCATTGGAGAACAAGAAAAAATGTGGGGAGACATAGCGTAGGGAACTGCTATCAATTTCATTTGCAGTGTTTAGCACTATTAGCCTTTTAAACCATATGCATATATCACTTTGATAAAAATTTTACATATTAAAATATAAAATTGACTAACTTTGCTTTTCT
Organism: Spilogale gracilis; assembly: GCA_004023965.1. Lineage (NCBI taxonomy): Eukaryota > Metazoa > Chordata > Mammalia > Carnivora > Mephitidae > Spilogale > Spilogale gracilis. Next base: position 3,895 of record PITA01027276.1, on the reverse strand, counting down.
CATTAGATAGGAACTCTCTTACTACTACCTATATATATTTTAATATGATAGAAGAAGTCCTCCAGATTGGGGGAATTATTCCTGAGGCTACTCTGTACCTTTTTGGGTGCTGCTGGGGGTAGTTGTTGTTGCTTTAAAGATTTTACTTAATTATTTGACAGAGTTTTGCTGTTTAACTTGGAAACTTCCTTCCTGAACAAGCAAGGGAGTTGGGGGGAAAGGAGAGAGAGAGAAGCAGACTCCTCACTGAGCAAGGAGCCTGACACAGGGCTTAGACCCAGGACCCTGAGGTCATGACCTGAGCTGAGGACAGATGCTTAACAGACTGAGCCACCCAGGCGACCCTGGGTTGTTTTAAACAAGTGACCGTAGAAAGAATAGTGACAGCATTTATATCATACATTATGAAATAAATAAGAATGGCAGCACAGTGTTTTACTAAAATAATTGCCTAGGGCGCCTGGGTGGCTCAGTGGGTTAAAGCTTCTGCCTTCAGCTCAGGTCATGATCTCAGTGTCCTGGGATCAAGGCCCGTGTCGGGCTCTCTACTCGGCAGGGAGCCTGTTTCCTCTGTTCTCTCTGCCTGCTTGTGATCTCTCTGTCAAATAAATAAGATCTTTAAAAAAAAATAACTCCCTTAATTAAATAAGATCATGTGAAGAAACAAGTGATCAAGGGCTAGTCTGGGAGCCTGATAAACATTTAAGTATATAATCCACATGGGAAAATGAGTTGGGATGGGAAAGAAGGGAGGCAACTGATACGGAATCACTGTTGGTCATGTGCCAACCTATATGGCTGCGTGTGATAAATGGTTATTTCATTTGATCCTGAAAAGTGTTGGAGATGCTAAGTAATTTATTCAGGGTCACATAGCCCCTAGACCACAGACAGGTTGTAAAATGATGAAAACTATAGTACAGTTTGAATAGTACCCAACTGTAAGTAACGCAATTTATTTATAAGAAGTTTCATTATTAAAAAATTTGAATGTTATTAAAACCCAAATCCTCATATACATATTTAATCAACTTGATTAACTTCATTAGAATCAACTCAAATTCTTACTTACTTGAATGTGGCAAGAGAACTGGAGCAAAGATGCTATTGCTGCCTATGGGAATGAGAAAAATTAATTTGAAAAGAAAGGTAGTATGTATAGTTTTATTTCAAAAATATTTTTGTATAAAGTAACAAATGTAATAACAGAGAGTACTGAATTTTATCATCCTCTATCAACATGGTAGTTTTAAAAGAAATGAATCCAAATGTTACCTTTGTAGATGGAATGCTTTTCCTTTCTTAGTATAAGTAGTTCCCTCTTTATCATTGTCTCTTTCTTAAATTTCCTTCACAAAACTTATCTGCTTGTTTTCTTACTCTCTGTTGCTCCCTTTAGAGCAGTAGTATTGGGCCCAAAAGGTACTAAGTAAATCTTTGTTTAATGAATAAATTAGAAAATAAGATGCACAAACAATGCACAAATGATGCTTTAGTTCCTTGTGTTAATCATTATTTTCACATTTAAATGCCACTTTCCACACTAATATAGTGTGCAAAGGATTCTACAGCTCCCAAATTAAAATGGCAAGAAGAATTATCTGACACATAAGATTCCTTTTTTACCAAATGGTTTACATCATATACATACCACAGGAACTATTGAGATCCACATCTAAAAACACACTAAGGTCTGAAGAAGCAGATACTGGTGGTGTAGAGGGTGTATTTGGAGAGGTTGGTGCTGACACAGTTGATTCAAGATCAGTTTCAGCAATCCGACTAAAGCTCATTTTACATGGTTCTCTTTCTAATGGTGTTGGATGACCTCGTAAAGTGCCTGAGGTAGAGCCATGTCGGCCTGTATTAGGCCGTATTCCAGGAGATTTTAAAGAGAAAGTTGATTTCCTAGGCTAGGAAAAGCAAACATAACTACCATCACTAATATGCATGGCCTTTATTTTTATGGCTTAATTCTATCTTATTAATTCTTAGCATATAGGTGGAGAGTACAGTAAAATCCCAATCTGCAAACAGCCTGTAACATTCTAGTAGAACACTCTGGGATTTGATTAGTTTAATTTTAAGATGGACTGAATACAAGTGAACTTCTTTTCATACTGCAGAAATAAAATTCATGAAAATCTGTGTGAAAACTTGTTCCTCCCCAAACACTTGAACTTAAAGTTCTTCAAATCATTGGTATCAACTTTACATTATTTACTGTGGACATAATATATACAATTATATATATTTTTATATAATATATACATAATATATATTGTATAATATATGTTAGGTCTTTTTTTCCCCCTTCCTAACAGTAAATAACCAACCTCCACAATGGTACTTTCAAGTTTTGGAGAAAACTGCTCTCAGTGTCTCCCACCCTCCATCTCCACACCACTTTTTAAACTCACATTGGTAACCTAATGAAAAAACATGGAACTCAGACTCAGATAACTTGAGGTAAAATCTCCAACATGCTGATATCTAGTTTTGCAGCCTTAAAAGAGTTATTTAACAACTTTGAGCCTCAGTTTTTGTTTGTAAAATGAGAATAAGATCTATATTATACAACTGTTGTGAAGATAACATCTTGCTGCTTGCCTCAAAGTAGGTGTGTTATGTGTTTTTAATTCCTCCCACATCTTGCTTTCTCTTCAACTACTTAAAATTGGTCTTCCCCTACTCTGTTGCCTCTGCAAACCCAAGAATAACTAGGAACCGCAGCAGGAAATTTTAGCATGAGATTCATTCCAGTGGCAACCATGGACTATGGTGCTCTAATGACAAGAGTCACATGGTCAGGCCAGAAGAACTATGATACACTTGCTTACTCCTTTTTCCTGGTCATTTACAGCTCTCACTTTCTTACAACTTTCCCCCTTATACTAGGAAGGCTAAAAGCTGACAAAGAAGTCCTACAAAGGTAAAGGATAAACCAGATTTTATCAAAAGGCTAATAACATTATCTCCCACAGTATATACTGCTTTAGAAATAGTACAGTACTAAAACAAAAATAGTACAGTATTGCAAAACAGAGGACTAAAAAATAGCTATTCAAATAAACTAGAATTTTAATGGAGACGTTATTAAACACTGAAGATAATATTGTTTTAAAAAACAATTTTTCCAAAATTGTAATGAACTTACAAATCGAGGTGGCTGTTTGCAGTTTCGGGGTTCAATTTCTAGTGACTTGTTGAACAAATAATCTGTAAATTCCTTTTCAGAAGCATTTCCCATGGGGTTAAGATTTTCAAAGAACCTCTGGAATTAGACAAATCTCCATAAGTGCATGTTTTAGATCTTACTGGAACATGTATTTCAGCAGTTTAAAACAACAACACAAAATATCAATAAATTAAGGGATAATGTCTGAGAGTTCACAAGAACTGCTGATTCCCATCTCTCTACTTTCAAATAAAATTGTGTAATTTCTATGGGAGTTATATATTCTAGTCTTCATTTTCTATTAAGAAGATAGACAGATATTCACTTATTACCATCGTAATGGCTCAGTATCCCTCAGTTAACATTTTTCCTACTCAATATAAAAAGATAATTATCACCAGTAAGCTATCAAAAGTGTTTAGAACAGAATTATAGTTATAATGAGACTTTTTTTTTAAAAGATTCTATTTTTAAGTAATTTCTATACCCAATGTGGGGCTTGAACTTACAACCCTGAGATCAACAGTCACATGCTCTGTCAACAGAGGCAGCCACATGTCCCACAATGACACTTTTGATCATCAGGAAAAAAACAGAGATAAGATGGATTAAGTTCTTTTTTTTTTTTTTTTTTAAAGATTTTATTTATTTGACAGAGAGAAACACAGCCAGAGAGGGAATACAAGCAGGGGGAGTGAGAGAGGGAGAAGCAGGCTT
>PITA01027275.1:0-21218 GCA_004023965.1 Spilogale gracilis | reverse complement strand
GACACATGAAAAAATGTTCAGCATCACTAGCTATCAGGGAAATTCAAATCAAAACCACTCTAAGATACCACCTTACACCAGTCAGAATGGCCAAAATTAACAAGACAGAAAACAACAAGTGTTGGAGAGGCTGCAGAGAAAGGGGAACCCTCTTACACTGTTGGTGGGAATGTAAACTGGTGCAGCCGCTTTGGAAAACAGTGTGTAGAGATTCCTTAAAAAATTAAAAATAGAGCTACCCTATGGCCCTGCAATTGCACTACTGGGCATTTACCCCAAAGATACGGATGTAGTGAAAAGAAGGGCCATATGCACCCCAATGTTCATCGCAGCAATGGCCACAATCGCCAAACTGTGGAAAGAGCCAGGGTGCCCATCAACAGATGAATGGATAAAGAAGATGTGGCACATATATACAATGGAATACTATGCCTCCATCAGAAAGGATGAATATCCAACTTTTGTAGCAACATGGACTGGACTGGAAGAGATTATGCTGAGTGAAATAAGCCAAGAAGACAAAGTCAAGTATCGCATGGTTTCACTTACTTGCGGTGCATGAGGGGTAAACTGGAGGACAGTGGGAGAAGGAAAGTAAATGGGAACTAGGGTAATCTAGGGAGGGAAACGAAACAACAGAGACTTTGAACACAGAAACAAGCTGAGGGACTTGGAGGGAGGGGGTGGAGGGATGGGAGAGCCTGGTGGTGGGTACTGGGGACACCTAAAGCGTGGAGCACTGGGTGTGGGGAATGGGGAATGAATCTTGAAACACTGGAAAAAAAAATTTAGTAACAATAAAAAAATAAATAAATAAATCAGTAGACTGAATAAAGCCGATCGTTTTCCCAAATGTGGATGGATTTCATCCTATCAGTTAAAAGCCTGAATAGAACATAAAGGCCAACCCTTCTGCAAAGAAGAGGAAACTCCTTCCACCTGACCGAATTGAGCTGGGACATCAGTTCTTCCCTGCCCTCAAACTCAAACTGGAACATCAGCTTTTCCTGGGTCTTGAGCCTACTAGCTTCTGGAGTACAGTAGAGCTATACCATCGCTCCTGTGGGTCTCCACCTTGTGGGCTGCAGAATTTGAGAATTGTCAGCCTTTATAATCATATGAGCCAGGTCCTTATAATAAGTAAGTAAATATCCCATTAATTCTGGAGAACCTCAACTAATAGCCCTACCCCTCAACTTTGGGTTTGTTCATGTGGATTCCTTTGTTCAGTGAAATGTCAGTAGTTCCAATGCTCATAATTGGGTTTAACCTCTTGCACTTGTATCATTGTTATGAAAAGTACGTAGTCCGGGTAGCAACTGCCCCTAGGCGTCAAAATGAGGCAAATGAAATTGGCTTGAGCTTCACCTGCAGCCTGGAGCCAAGATCTGCTGAATCCAAAGATCAGCCAAACTTTAACTAACTGGCAGCTTCATGAGTGAGAAAATGTTGTGTCTATAAGCTACTGAGTTTTCAATGGTTTGTTTTGTTATTGCTGTTTTACAGCATTGTTATGGTTATAGCTGACAGATACACTCACCCTTTTTTCAATGCTTCTTTGTGCCATCTCCTCCCTCGTTCTGGGGTAGACACTTTGACTCTGCCTGGAGATAAAATGAGAAGAGTCTCCCACTGCTCTCCTTGTTTACAACAACCCTCTATTTCAATCAGCGCTCAATGCTGATGATTGAGTAATCTCTCTAGGGCCTTGTTCAGCTCCTATCATTTCCCTATTCTGAAGCCTTCTGTGACTTTCTAGTAAAGATAAGGAGCTCTGACCCATGCCAGTTCCTGCTTCCTTACACTTCTGGACAATTCTACATACAATTTCCTCTACCTAGAATGTTCTGTCACTCTACCATTTCCATTTTCCCTTATACAACCACATGGTATAAATTTAATCATGATTTGAGATTCTACTAAGTCTTTAAGTCCTCCTTGGGCACCCTCTCTTTGATATGCATCACACCCCTACCCCAAACACATAAACACACATTAAAGACTCACACCTGGGTCTTTTGAGATCATCACATCCTTTTCTAAGCTCTCATAAACTCACCATCTATATGCTTAACGATATAATTATAGTAATAGTTTGCCCGCAAGGAAGGTCACAGACCTATGGGTCTGTGAGTATTTGTCAGACTAGGGTTGGTTACATGACAGAAATAAATTAGTCCCTTAATCTCTGAATTTATTCTGAGGTACAAGTGGGCCATTGCACAATTAAGCCATGTGGTATTTCCAAGGCTTAGCAGAAGTTCCTTCCACACTCCTGTCATGGTGTGCATCAGTGGGGGTTTTGCTGGACATGGTCACTGAGAGACTCAGGCTAGAGGAGGCTTCATCTCTACACTCGTTTCCACACTTTCACAGTGAGTAACTAGTGGAGCCAGAATTTGAATAAAGCAAATGACTTCCAAATCCAGTCTTTAACCACTAGTTTATAGGTTTCTCCATTCAAATCAGGGTGTAGAAAAGAAGTGCCATCTCATGAATAATGTGCAAGTATTTTATATTTCTTGTTTAATTCTTATAGTGGAGTTAGGGGAAAATATTATTATATCAATTTAGCATAAGGAAACAAATTTCCTCGAGGTTAAGCAATATGCCAAAGGTCACATAACTAAAAATATGCCAGAAGCAGGATTCAAAACATATTTCTATATTCCCAAGAAATCACATAACACTTAAGGATTGGAAGAAAAACGTTTTTTATAAATCAGGGAATGTGAGAGAATTCCAGCATGGAGAAAACTAGGAGGAGGGAGAAAATACCAAAAAAAAAGTATTAATATATGTTCCAAAATATCATCCTTGCTCTGTGAAAACATGAAAAATACTAATGAAAATTCTATTTGAATTACCCAGAGCTGACATGACGCATGAAGTAACAAGAATATACAGTTGATTTTAATTATTCATCGATTACATATTTGAAAATTCGCCTCCTCACTAAAATTTACTTGTAACTCCAAAATCCATACCCCAGAACCTCCACAGTCACTAACAGACATGTGCAGAGTGGAGAAAAATTTGAGTCACTGGACATGTGCGTTTCCATATGAGTTTAAACAAGACAGGGCTCTGCTCTGTCTCAGCTCTCATTCTGCAAACGAGTGTCTCTTCTATGGTCTACTTAGAGCCAATTATTTCACATTTTGTGCTTTTTGTTGGTGGTTTTGCAGTTTAAATCAATCCCCAACATAGCACTAATGTGCCGTCTAATGTTTCCGAGTGCAGGAAGGTGTGAGGTGCCTCAGAGAAAGTACGTGTGTTGGAGAAGCTTTGTTCAGGTAGGAGTTATAGTGCTTTTGCCTGTGAGTTCAGTGCTTTTGCCTGTGAGTTCAGTGCTTTTTCATGGTATTACCATGAAAAAAAAGAGAGAGAGAAATTCACTAATCTGTGTGGGAAACCATGCCGCAATATTCTAAAATATCATCTCTAGTGTTACAGATAAGATGGAAAGGAAGTTAAACTTGCAGACATGTGAGATGACAACTGACAAAAAAATGTTTACTGGATGGCATAGTTGTGAGGCCGAAGTCAAAGAAATTCAGAGTCATGTTACCTAAAGTCAGGAAAAAGGGTCAGTCGCACCCTTCTCATCTAGAGAGGGCTGGCTTGCATGTTTCAAAAAGCAATATGGCCTGAAAAATGCAGGTTCTGCAGATCAAGAAGATGTGAAAGAATTTTTGTTTTATAACTTTCTTTCAGTGTTAAACAGGAAAAGGATTAAGTGGAAAAGTGTTTTCAGCAGTGAGGAGACTGCGTATAACACCCAGGACTCCATGCAATACATGGCCTCCTTAATACCCATCAGTGAATCATGGAACACTACATCAGAAACTAATGATGGTACTGTATAGTGACTAACGTAACGCAATAAAATAATTTTTTTTAAAGTGATGAAACTGGCTTATTTTACAAGAATATTGGCAAACCGACCTATATCACACAAATGGCATTTGGGTTGACCAAAATGCTGTGATCAGAGGCATGTGGGAACTTACCCCATCTTTCCTCTAGGGACAATAGTTCAATATTTGTTAATTCAGTGTCCATGATGACTTTATAGAACATAAACACTGTGATGAGAACCAACTGTATGTAATCTGTGTGTGTGTGTGTGTGTGTGTGTGCATGTGTGCACACATAAATACCTTGTACTAACTGGAAGTGATTCTTTAATGTGTGAGGTTCAATTCCATTTTTTCCAGTAAAAAAATTTAGTACTTCCAGATCAAAATCTCCCACTGTACATATTAGCCATGTGGAATTTTCATGAGGTTTCCTTGGTTGTTGCTTTGGTTTGGTTTTATATCTTTTAATACTTTGTCACTTTCAAATGAGTTTTTTAAAATCAGCTAACTTGGGAATTATGACCAATACTCTTTTCCTAATTGCTTTAGGTATTTTTTGAGGTTTTGTTTTTAGATCTTGAATGTTTTGATAAAAATGGAAAGTGTTTTGATGAAAATGACATTGACCGTATCCCTCCACAAATTATCATAACTGAGCCACTTACACTCATATCTGAGGATGGCTGAGAATTTGCTCTTTCCTGAATGAAAAGCTGGATTTCCCCACCTTCTGCAAAAATCCCTTTGTGAAAGGGACTGTTCGGCACTTTTTTACAGCATTGCAGTATATATGATATTAATGCAAAATCTGATAAATGCATAGGTCTCTTATTCACACAGATTCTATTCTCTTCTAAGAATCCGAGAATTCTTTTTAAATAAAATCACCTTGGAATACAAATTGAAAATTGAAGAACAATAAGAAGAAGAAAGATTTCTACTTCATTGCCACGGAGATTTCCCATCTCCAGTCAACTCTAAGTGCAGTTTAGGGGGATGCCCAATGATTTAATTGTTCTACTCAATTGTAAATTGCAGGACGTGCAAGGAGAAGATGAATCTATCTTGGCAAATGCATTATGAAAAATCTTCTAATATGCTTGCACGAAAGTGAAGGAAATGTTTCTGTGCCTGGATGGGAAAGACATAAGCAGTGAAAGCCTCTCTGTGCAGAGACTCTAGTTTGTAATATGAATAAGACTACCATTAATGGGCAGGTATCTGGACACACTCAGGAAGGAGATGGTGGTGGAGGAGAGTGGATGGACCTTCTGAAATGGGAGTAGAGACTTCATGTTCATGGATGAAAAGCAACATACTGATAGCTCTATGCAGTGAGGTTATAGGAATCAGGGTTCCAGTGTGTAGGATTTTTAGGGACTAGAGACCTGGGAGTAAACGTGAATGTAGCAAGATGGCAGCCACTGTTGGTGCCTCACTTGTAAATGTCTTGTCTTACCATTCTAGTGCTTGGCTTCCAACTGCCAGCATCTGCTTCTGTTTGCCTAAGAAATTCTCAGATCTCCAAAGCCCACCTTGCAAGCAAGTACAGCAGACCAAGAGTCCTGGGGCATGAACACCGCCAACCCTCAGCAGTCCCCAAGAGATGAATGAGGCTTGTCCTTTTCCACACAAGTAGAAGACCTCTGAAGTAGGTTCCATATTGGCTCTCAGGGTTCCCTGGTAGGACTGAGCTCCAGATGCCCACCCTTGATGTCACACTTCATTATCTTCTTTTCTTTCCCTGTCTCCCTTCCTCAGTCCCCAACTTTGTTTCTTGGGATTTTGTCCCAAATGAAATATCTGCGCTCCCCTCCTCATCTCAGGGTCTGCTTCCCCATGAAACTCAAACTAAGGAAAGAGGCTAGCCAGGTTCTAGAATTCTCAAAATGAGTAGTTGTGAGGCCCTTATATTCATTTGTGGTGTTTCTTTAGTCACAAATAAAGGACAAGAATACCCAGAAGCAGAGGCAAGGAAGTATCATCAGTGAGTGAAGCAACAGCTTGGGGATGGTGGTAAGCTCCCTGTCTAAAGTGGGTGACTAGAACTAGCTCCAGCCTGTCTGATTTCACTAGGAAATGTAACCCTTGGTTTGTCAGATCCTCTTATAAGAAACTGATTTTTAAATGTTGAGAATTAATTCAGACTTTTTTAAACTACAAAGCTCAATACAACGAATCTGGAAAACCATTAGGGATGTCTGCTAAAACAGAACATGTACATACCCTATGACCAAGAAGTCCACTCTTGGGAAGATAGTCAAGAAAACTGCATCCTTATGAGTATGAAACACATGTACTAGAATGTTCACAGAAACACTGTTCATAATAACTCCAACCTGGAAAGGACACAAATGCTCCTAAAATGTAGGATGGAGAGATACATTGTGTATACTCTTGTGATGGGATACTATGGAACAAGGAGACTATAAATCATCCTACTGACCATACTATGAATGCTTTCAAACGTTGTGTTGAACCAAAGAAGCCTAAACAAAGTATACGCCTTATATGGTTGCATTCATGTAAACTACGTAACTACATACATAGATAAAATTAATCTATGCTATTGAGAGAACAGGCTTTCTTATTAAATTGCTTTCTCCAATCACTGCTACACTGCCAAGATCCCATGGGTAAGAATATACACTTTGTGGATAAATCATTTCTCCTTCTTTGAAGGTGTAATTCTTCCTGAGAGGGGTGACAATGTTGATCTATTGGTCATTATTACATTAGCATGAATTAGAGCCCAGCATTGACAGAGGTCCTGTTGTAAGAACTATGGACACAGAAATGGGCAAATCAGAATCCATGTCCTGCTGACTAGGCAAGACCTAAACAAATCATGGAAGCCATATATTGGTTTCTGTAGGTCTTGGTTACTGCCCACCCTAAATAAATTGCTGAGGACAGGGGGTGTGGGATCATATTCATTTGCTTATGCCATGCAGAGTCTACCTCTGGAACAGAAATTGGGATTAATTCCATGCAAACCTTAGGACTGCTACTGTCTTACTTTGGGTTCCCCTAGAAATGCATCCTGAAAATAAAGACTTAAATGCTTGGAGGCAATTCTGGAAAACACGGGTAGAGGGGTAAAGAGAAAGAGAGGGAGGGGATGACTGATGGGCAAGGGAGCTGGGGTGTTTATATATCCATTCTTGTTTGTCATTAGGTGAGGGCTAGTCCTACGAGACATTAATTCTCTATAGTTGCTTGTGTTTCAAAGAAAGCTCTAGAAGTCAAAGAAAATTTTCAGAACAATAAATGTAGGAGCTGACAGTTAGAAGTCAGGTCAAATGCAATGTTGAGCAAAAGAAGCCAGAACCTTAAAGTACATACTATGGATGATGACAGTGGAGCACTGACAACATCTGCTACAACTACCCAATGAGAGAAGCAGTTCCTCAAATGAAAATTTGAATGAAGTTAAGAAGAAAGAGACAGAATGAATGCCAGTATGGACACCAACCGTGTCCTCTGCACTCTCAGACCAGGAGTCAGTCATCAAACAGTAAAGCAACCACACGACTGATGCTTAAAAAAGGAGCAACCCATAATCTGCCTCATTTGTGAGATGTCAGCTCAAAATAGTCTCCACTTGTGCAGGAATCCAGTCTTCGATGTGCCCGACAGGTGTCCCTGCAGCTTCTCTATGGTTATTCCACCAATAAGGGGCCCACTCTTTCACAAAACAGTCTCTTTTGTCATCATAAAGGCTTACTTATTATATAATTCTGGTATGATGTTGAAATCTACATCCATGTATGAGTCCCTCCATGCTTCCTTCTCCTCCTCTCTGGTCCATCCGTCCTCCCTAGGCTGAGTTCCTGGCTCTGCAGTGTCACTTTAGCTATATCCACAGTGCCTTACGCTATACACTTATTTATATCATGAGAAGTGGTGGGTGGATTTTTCTTTCATTTAATCTTTCCTACAGAGATTTTCATATGAGGTTAATGAAACTCAGGGAGTTTAAGTAACTTGGCCCAAGTCATACACTCATAGACTGACAAGTGAGAGAAGCGAAGTTCAAATACAGAATATCTGACTCCATTAAAACGCTTTACTCACAGAGTGCTTGTGGGGAAAAGCAGGTTGTGTGTGTGTGGGGGGGTCCTCTCACCTCCACTCTCATTCCCAATATAGCCATCAGCCTTCCCTTTCCCACACCTATGTCTAGTAGGTGCATCGCTGTGCACCCCAAACCCCACTGCCTAATGCAGTGAGAAAAACCTCAGATTGGCAGTACTGACTTTCCTGTTCTCCATCAAAATTGCCTTCTTTGGGGTCCCAGACAAAATGGCAATGGGTTCTCCCAATGAAATAATTGATGCCTTTGTGATAAACGGCTGGGATTCCTTTCCAAGTCACAACTTACCCTTGGAAGGTGATGCCTTAATGCAGAGGCGGCTGAGGTGGGAATTGGAGCAAACATGGGAGAATTGCGGGTTTTTTGGAGATTTATGAAACAACCAAAATCACATCATATAAACATTTACCCACTTTTCTCAGCCTGTGGATAGGCTTCGGCTCAGGTCCCACCTAAAGCAAAAGAGGTTGTCCCTAAGATTTCCAGTCCACCACCACAATGGGATTCCCTGTGCCCACCTCTTTTTGTGCCAGTACTATCACAGCCTGCCTTACAGATTGATTACACCGGACATCGCAAGCCAATTGTCTCTTTAGAATCATCTTCTTTCCTGAAGCACAATGCAGAATGGGAGGATGAGGACAATTTTTATAGAAGGGTGCTTGTTTTCACAGTCAAAGCAAGTAGTTTTAGTCAGACTGCCATGGGCTCAAAGCTAGGCTCTGTCTCCAACTAACGGGCCAGTGGGCTAGTGTCTCAACTCTCTCAGCCTCAAGTCCCCAACATAAATGAGAATAGCCCTCACCTCTTCATAGGCTGCTACGAAGATTAACTGTTATGATACCTATGGATATCCCTTGCATGCTGTGAGTGCTCAAAGTCACTTTTCTTTTCTCCCTATCAAAGCAAGTCCCTACGATCATTCTAGTACAGAACAAAGACTATTCTGAGATCGAAGTTGCACTCTCTCTCTCTCTCTCTCATTCCCTTTCTCCATCTATCTTTTTGGCTTATGTATTTTTCAAAAGTATTGCATGAGATAGGAATACAAACCTCCCATGGCAGAGTCAGGTAGTGACAGTAATGCGTTTTATCAGGGACAGAGAACTCCCCAATTCCCTGCCTTGTCCCTTACATTAGTGATAACCATTGCTCATTTTTGTACTCTGTTTGCCCATTCACGATCTGCCAGACTCTACTGCAAAACCTGCTTCCAGTCTTGCCAAAAATGATCATTTCCTCCTTTTTTTGTTTCCCTATCGACCCTTCTATTCATTCCTGATGTCAATTGAAAAACTCATCTTTCCCTCCCAATCTATTCATCTTAAATTCAATCTCCCACTGCTAGGATTTTTCTTTGGCATCTGGGTTGTTTAACTTACTATGTGCCCATGGGGGATACAGATGTGTAGCAGATGCCAGGCTAAGTGGAACGAGCATTGTGTAAATAGAAAATGTATTCAGATTGGCATGAGGATGGTAGTGTTGTTTTCCTTAAGACCTCTGGCCTTGAAACTCGGCTGAAAGTTAAGATTTTCTCAAACATCTTATTGGAGCATAGCACAAAGGAAGGAAAAATATGCATACACGTGAATGTGTGGCTTAGTGAATTTTTACAAACTAAACACACCTGTATAACCAGGACCCAGATCAAATAAGAGAACAGTATTGGAATTCCACTTGCCCATCATTATCCCACCAAAGGTGACATTATCTTGACTCTGAGCAGCATAAAAGCATAAATTTGTTTTTTAATCTTGTCGGAATGAAAGCACACATGATGTACTCTGTTTTGTCTGTCTTCACTTCTTAAATATTATGTTTGTGAGATTTATTCGTACTGCTCCAATGTGGTAGTAGTTCATGTTTTCTCATGACGGGGCAATGCTCCATTGTATAAATATGCCGTAATTCATTCATCTCTTCTACTGTAGAAGAGCATTTGGCAAGGCTCCAAAGTGAGGCTTTTTTAGAAAGTTATACTATGAGAAAGTACATGTCTTTTGATGTACAAACGTGTTTTTGGGGGCATATATCTAGCAGTGGAATTGCTGGATTGTAAAGTATCCATATATTAAACTTTAGCAGACTACCAGTTTCCCAAAGTGGTTGGATCATTTTATGCTCTCATCATCACCGTATAAGGGTTCCCGTTGTTCCACATCCTCACCAACACTTGATACTGTCTGTAGTGTTTTTGTTTTATTTTGCCTTACTTTTTTTTTTTTTTAGTCATTGTGGTATGTGTGTGTGTCTTTGTACACATTATGGTTTAATTTGCATCTTCCAAATGATGAATGAAGTTGAACACATTTATACACATTTATTGGTCAGTTGGGTATCCTCTTTTGTAAAATGTATATTCACATTTTTTGCATATTTTTAAAATGTTGTTACTTAACTTTTCTTATTTTTTGAAAGGATTTTATTTATTTATTTGACAGAGAGAGAGAGAGATCACAAGTAGGCAGACAGGCAGGCAGAGAGAGCAGAGGAAACAGGCTCCTGCTGAGCAGAGATCATGACCTGAGCTGAAGGCAGAGGCTTTAACCCACTGAGCCCCCCCAGGTGCCCTTAACTTTTCTTATTGATTCAAATATCTAAGATTTTATATAAGGCAAGAGTTGGAGGGTTGGCCACACATTGACGGACTTTTCTACCACTTTGCAACAACTACAGATGTTTTAAGTTATCACTAATAGTGTCTCAAGTTGTCAGAGATTTCTCCTAGCAATTTAATTTTATTTTTAAAAAATGTACCCCATAGCACTTGGAGAAGCAAAGCATGGAAAGTCAGAAACCTGGTTTGGTTGATTCACTAAATAGCTCTGTGACCATATGCAAGTCCTGGTATTCTCATCTGAAAAATAAAAAAAGTTGGATTTGAGATCTGCCAAATCTAAGATTCTATAAAATACAAATAAAGTCTGTACTTTGAAGAGGTGAGAAACATGGAGAATGGAGAAAAGGAGGCTATAAACTGAAACAACTTCCATAAAGTCTAAAATTTCTGCTCTTAAAAAACAAAAGCAAATGCCAAACAGTTTAACCTTAACTTCATAATTGCTTCCATATCTTAAATTTTACCTGAATTGTGAGTTTTCCATGTTAAAGGAGGATAAATTTTGTAGAAAAATAAAAATCTTGACCTCTATTTATCCTTCTTCTCCCTAGAAAATTTTCTTTTGTGAAAAATTGGATCAGAACTGACCAAAATTAGAAACAAAGCTTCCTTATGGTTTTTTGAGTGTGTATGTGCCTGACGTAGACCTGAGAGGAAACACTTGTTATCTTCTGTGGTCAACTATTGCATGCCAAGACTAGCCTATTGCCTCTACCCTCCTTTCTGTGCACTTTGGCCTCGTGTAAAGACCTTTTTAAACATTCTGTGATAAATGCTTGTCACCAGCCTGAAATCTACATCTCCTTTCTCCCCGTCATCATATAGCTCCAGCTGCTTGATGCTAACCTCTGTGGTAGCTCCACCCTGCCACCTTACAGAGAATGGCATCAAGGAAGGTCTTCGCAACCTCAGAGAAGTCATACAAGATACAAAAATGTCTAAGCATAGAGGAAATGATTAATAAATTAGACACCATTAAAGTTGAGAACTTGTTTTCATCAAAAGTCTCCATCGAGAGAATGAAAAGGCAAGATACATAATGGAAAGAAGATATTTGATGCGTGTATAACAAAGAGCTTATGTCCAGGTTATATAAGAAAAAGTTCCTATAAATCAGTAAGGAAAAGACAGAGAACCCCAAAAATGGACAATAGCTCTGAACAAATACTGAAAAAAAAAAGATGAATTTATAAACCCTTATTACTAATGAAGTTAGTAATTACTTGAAGTTAGTAATTACTCATTAATAATAGGCAAAATGCATCTGAACTTTTCAATGAGATACCACTATATGCATGCTAGACTTGTTAGTATGTAAACATAATATAATATTAAATGTTGGAGAAGGTATAGAATAATACCAAATCTTGCATGTTGCTAGTAGAAGTGTAGATCAAAGTATCCACTTCAAAAAAAAAAAAAAGGCAGTTGGGCAGTATGCACTATAGTTAAATAAATATATTTATTTACAGTTAAATTTTTATTTTTTATTTGATATAATTATATATTTATATTATATATACACACACACACAAACATATATATATATATATATATATATATATATATATATGTTGTGGTTCAGTAATTCTAAGTATATAGCCTATACTAAAATAGCATAGATATGTGCAAAATATGTGTCCTTGTGTATAGGTATACACTTCTTAATAGCAAAAGTCTAGAAACAACCTAAACACCTATCAATGGTACAAGGTCCAGGTAAATCATTATTTTCTAATGGTATAGGAATATACAGTAATTAAAATGAATAACTACAGTTATATAGGACAAGATGCACAAAACTTTAAAACATGATACTGACAAAAGAAAGCAAATGTAAAAGGGGCACCTGGATGGCGCCTTCAGTTAAGTGTCCAACTCTTGATTTTTGGCTCAGGTCATGATTTGGGGTTGTGAGATTGAGCACAGTGTTGGGCTCTGTGCTGGTCATGGAGTCTGCCTGGGATTTTCTTTCCATCTCCCTCTGCTCCTCCCTCCGCCCAACTCTCTTTCTCCCTCTCTCTTTCCCTCTCTCCTTCTCTCTCTCCCTCTTATAAAAAAAAAACAACAACAAATGCTTACTCCCTCATCCCATTGACATAAAGCTCAAAAACAAGTAAAGCTTCATTATATTATTTATAAATTATTAAAATATGAAGAGAAGCACAGAAATGATTGTCTAAATAGAATAATGGTAACCTCTGGGGAAGGGAGAGGGAGGAAGCAGTAGGTGTCTAATTCCTGGGCTTCAGGCAACATTCTGATTCTTGACTTGATGGTAGTTCATGGCTGAAACCTTTATAACTAATTATACTGTATAATGATGTTTTAGGAACTTTTATATGTATGTTTCATTTCACAATATAAAAGACAAAATAAACAGTGGCATGCCTAGCACTAGTAAGTGCTTAACAAATATCAATTATTATAATAAATATATAATATACTAATCTTATTTTTATTAGACTCTGCTCTTGACAAGGTTTTTTTTTTTTTTCATGAAAATTACCTCATTTTAACCCAGGTATTATTATTGTTTCTATTTCACAGATGAGAAAATATAGCTCAGCCTTGACACACACATACACTACACAACAACAACCAGGAAGGAACACAGCTAGTTTCACATTTCAAACCCTTTCCCTGTCTTCTAGACTCACACCTATCCTGTTAGTTAATAGAAGCGGAATGAGCCAAGAGTCTGATGATCCAAAACCCAACTCGTAGCTGGTGTTGTTTTACTGTGTGGTTGGAGTCAAACTTCCTGTTTGGGGTGTACCCTGATTTTCCCATGTCAAAGGGACACGGAGACTTCCTACTCTGCACAGAACTATGTGAGGAGAAGATGAGTCGACAGAAAATGTTGAAAAATATGAAATGTTATATTCAATGAGCATTATTTTTATGTACTTTTACCTACATTTTGAGCCTGAGCTGACTTTGTCAGTGCTAAAGCAGCATCAGTGTTAGTAGTCTTTCTCCCCTCCTCTCAGTAGTCCCACCCAACCCTCCCCAAAATAAATCAGTGACAAAGAGATTAATTAGAAGACTTGGACACTGGGGCCAATTAAAACCAAACTGCCTGTGCCCAGCACGGCCAAGTGGAACTGAAGCCACAAAAAGCAGACAACTTTTCTACACTCAAAATTGATACAAAACACTTTCTCAGTGCCTCAGTCTTAGAAAGGTTAAAGTGCATGGTATGGGAAATTAAACTTATGCTTACCCTGCTTTAACAGAAAACAATCTCTAGGGCTATCTCGTGTGTCTTCTGACAGAGGGACATCCATTGGGAAGATTAACGTCTGTTATCAAGGAAAGCAAGGAACTTTCCATTTACATCAGACTTTTATAATCTGATGAGAGAAAAGGGACATTTATCTAGTCTTTTAAAAGGGAAAAGGAAACCCTACAAATCTGTCCATTATACCTGCCGAGAATCTAAAGTGAGGTCAAGACAAAAGCAGATTACTTTTGATAGTGTTAATAAGAGTTTATTGCCAGGCCTGCAGGCCAGATCTCCCTCTGTGGATTTCTGAATGGCTTTGGGAGCTGGGCTATTCTTAGAGTAATGAGAAAGAGCCTTATCTCACACGTAGGAAATTCAAAGATCCCTATGGCTTCAAAAGCCTTATTGATGCACTTTAGTAGAACTAAAAGCCAGGTGGTTTCTCATCACAAATACCTGTCTAATGTGGGGGATGTGGAAGGAACCTGAAGAGGCACAGACATGAAGCTCTCAATATGGTATATTAATAATAGCTCCCAAAAGGACTCCAATGTGACTGAGTCTGTTTTCATGCCTAAATCACCTTCGGAGGCAGCATTAGCAATATTAATATTAGTGTGTTAGAGGTATTGGTTACAAGCATTAGATGCTGACTCTGGCTTGTTTAGGTAATGGGGAATCTATTAGGAAAATAGTGAGGGCTCAGAGAATGAGTGGTTGGTTGAGTTTTGGAGGAGGTAGGTGCCAAGAGAGCAACACAGAACAAGAAGCAAGAGGCACAGCAATAGTCCCTTGTTTGAAAAATTGTAGTCACAACACCACTTCTATCATGTAAGACCTACAGTCATTGGTTCTTAAGTCATTGGTTCAAGGTTTAAAGTCCTATGAGAGACCATATGATTGTCTAATCTCGAGTCATAGGTAGCCTCCCTCATCTCCTAAATAAACCTACATAGTATACAAGATAGATGGAATATGGCCTTACTCAGCTTCAAAAGTGTGTACTGGGTACCTGAATTTCTACTCCCACCAAGACCTTTAGAAGAAAAAGTGGTTACTGTACTGGGGGTTTTGTTTGTTTGTGTTTGTTTTTGTTTGTTTATTTTTTGCTTCAATCATGTGAATAACAAACATCCCAAACTCCAGTGGCTTATAGCAACAAACATTTATTTTCCTTGTTTGTGGTTCCATGAGTCGACTAGAAGGACGTTATCTCAGGTGGCAGATTTTTGGTGTTGCCTCCAGGCCATAAATCAGGTCCACATCTGCTCCATATCTCTCCATGGACAAGTGGCTACCACAAACATATTTTTCTCATGACAACTCACAAGAGAACTGCTTGCCTTACATCTACTCATGTTCCTTTGGTGGAGGCCCATCACATATTCAGTGCAAATTCAGTGGGGCAGACAAGTGTAATCCACCCAAATAGGAAGGAAGAAGGAGGTGACTAATGTTTATAATGATAATGCAATGAACTTAATACAGATGCTAAACAAGCATCCCCTATACCTATGTCCTAACCACCTCACTGACAACTTCCCCAAACCTCCATTTCCTCCATTTTTTATCTGATCCAAAGCCCCAGATAAAAATTTATGAAGAAGATCTTAATCACTATTGCTGGAGAATACACACTAGTTGTATCTACATGTGTCCATCAGATCTCAGTCCCACATTCTTGAGTAATTATAAGCATGCTTTATTTTCACTCCTAGGTAATGAATACCTTGAGGGCAAAACATACGTCTTTGTGAGGATCCTTGCAGATGTTTGGCTTATTGTTGTTTTCCTTCAATTTCTAATAAGTGAAACAATGGGTCCTATTAGACTTTACCAATCACTGCTCTAATAGGACTCACCAGCTTCAGAAGAGGTTGAGCATGTATGGCCCAAGGCAGAGCCAGTGGTTGGGATCAAATTGTGTTTAGACATAACACCCAATTTTCATATACCACAACATGAAAGAAAGACAAGTCATCTATCCTTTCAAATCCCACATCTGTTTCCTTATCTTCCCACCTCCTGACACCATCCACTACCAATCAAGGTCGAAGGCACTACATAAATGAAGGGGATGCCTAAACCCACACTTAAGGCCTTGCTTCAGACTTCATCTCCTTTGCACTTGTATTCATCATCATCATTGTTTCTAAATGACTTGTTCCTTCTTAAAGGCAGGTAGCATGCTCTCAATTAATGTTAACCATGAATAATATTCTGTGGCAGGTACTAGCTATGCATTTAACATGAACTAACATAATTAGTCTTCACAACATCTACATTAAGCAAGAACTACTACTGTTGTGATCAGTTGGCTTGGCAGCTCAGATTGGTCTTTTCCTGTTTGTACTACTTACCTTGTTGGAAAGGTAGAACAGCGTGACTATTGAAAGTGCAAATGCAGGAACCAGACAACTTGTTTTTAAATCCTGCTCCCAATCCTTACATCTGTGTGAACTTAAATAGGTTATTTATATTCTGTGCCTCAGTTTCCTTTTCTACATAGACGTTGTAATAGTGCTTACCTTATAACAGTGTTGTGAGCACTGGATGGGCAAAAGAGTATCCCATTTTAATCAAGGCATGTCCTACTCTACATTTCATTACCACTTCATTAAAAGATGCTCTGCCCAGTGCTGAAAGTTCTGTTAGTTGTTTAACAGCAGAGCAACCATGCTTCTAGCCAGAAAGCATCCAATAAATGTTTGAAAAGACCATTGATCCTCCATTCACCTACTTGGTTCCTCACTTAGTGACCTAGGTTCCCCCATTCAAGCGGGACTCTTATTCTGACCATAGAGATGAGAGTGGATTTGTGCAGTGGCCCATCTCAGCAAGAAGGCCCCCATTCACCCCCACCTTGACAAAAGGAAGAGTCCCTTAAGATCTCTTGTGTATTTTTCTCTCCCATTAGAGTATTTTTGTTCATTCTCTTCATCAGCACCTGTCTAGAAAATAGCTGGTTTTCGATTATAGATTCGATGGCTTAAGACAGTTTTATTTATTTTTTATTATGAATTCAACTGCTTAGAATTTTTATTCTTAATTTTGGACATTTATATCTCATTTTCTTTATGAGAAAATCTAGAAGTTATGGTTTTAATGTTGTAGTAAGTATAATATTAAAATAAATGGCAAGCCAAGAACTGGGGAATTAAAACACCTAATAATTGGATTAGAGAAATAAAAAAAAAAAAACCCTGGATTCAGTGAACCAGCACCAGTCTAATTTAAGTGTCTAATTAAAAGTTATTTGGAGGCACAGCATACACAAACTGCACTGCAGTCTTGTATGGCTGAAAAGGAAACTTGGTAACCAGAAGCAAATTCAGAACCGCATGAAGAAATGGGAATGGACTGTAATCTTTAAGCAGAGTATCCCATTTTAATCAAGGCATGTCCTACTCTACATTCTATTACCACTTCATTAAAAGATGCTCTCCCCAGTGCTGAAAGTTCTGTTAGTTGTTTAACAGCAGAGCAACCATGCTTCCAGCCAGGAAGGGAAGTAACAATGCCTGGCTGTAGGGAGAAGCTTTTGTTAGCCTGAGCACTATTTATCCAAAGTTGCCTGAGAGCTACAGAGGAAGAAAAAGAAGAAGGTTTGTGATTAGGCGAGCTTAGATTAGAACTGATTTGACAAGAACAAGCCTGCCAGTCTGCAGGCTGATTCATATAGAGGGCTATTCATAGTAGAAGGCTATTTAGCACATTGTCAAATCTGACATTCTAAAAACACAGTATGATCCTTGGTACAAATAGCTAATGAACAGTGACATATTTAGACTGCCTGCAGAGAGGTGGATGGGTGTGCACAGTTAGGCAAAAAGAAGTCCATCACCATGGGGAGGGGGAAGGGAATAAAGACAAAAAACAGAAAATGTCCAAGGTAAAATTCTAAAATTGGGTTTGCTTTCAGAGGTTTACCAATCTGTCACTATCAGTTTACCATAGTCACCTTTGTCTCTCAATTTTGTCATCTTTAATGTGGAATAATAACTGTGCCTACTTTGTAGCCTTCAGGGAATTAAAATGAAATTAAATGGTTAAGGTATGTAATGCAATTAGAATAGTAGCCAGGAAAGAAGTAAGCTCTCAATAAATATTGGTTGTTGTCACTATTAATATTATTCTGGACAGGTATTTTTCTCCACTAAGGAAGTGTGAGGTATAATCATTTGTGTAGGCGTCATAAAATTAAACCTAAATGCTAAGCTGTACCCTATTGACAGTTTAGTGGACAGTTCTCCACTTCTGGGGAATAGAATTTCTTTCTCTAAAGATGTTTGCTGTGTTTAAGAGGTCAAAAATGAGCTGCATTCTCTCAAACATTTCTTGCTTTTTCCTTCCCTCCCATCTTCTTACAGCATCGGCTTAGTTCATTAATTTATTCGCTCATGCACTTTAAAAAACTCTTTAATGAACCAGGCATTGTGCTAGATTGAGTTGCTAAGAGATGCCAATCAAGGAGCTTCAAGATCCTTTGTCATGAATGAGAAGAATTACATAAGTAAGTATACTTCTGCATTAACACACACACACACACAAACACACACACAGATGTTAAATGGGTTACATTAATAATCTCCATGTTACAGATAAGGAAACCAAGGCTTTGAGGAGGGAGGATCTGCCTTATGCACTCTGCCTTAAGGACTCAAAACAGATATTGCAACGTCCAATCTGTACTAACCCTCCGCTGCAGAACAGCCTGTTCATGGAAGTGCAGAGCTTCTCTTCCCACCTTCCCTTTCTCAGGACTCTAGGAAGGAAATAGTTCAGGGAAATGGTGACTTGAGGTCTAAGACTTCCCCGTGAAGGACAAAGTCACAGCTCCTCCGCTCTCCCCATGAGGCAGTCTGTCCATGGGGTGTGAACTAAGAAAATCTCTGCAATCAAAATGGGGTGAACACAGCAGATGGATTACCTCTTATCTTTAGTTCCACTTCCTTTCTTGGTGAATAAATGAGGAAATCAATAGATCCCTGCATCCTGTGTGATTTCTCTCTCTCTCTTGCTCTCGCTCTCTCTCTCTCTCTCTCTTTTTTTTTTTACTACAAGCAAGTGTTGTTTTCCTTGTTTTGGGTTGTTTTTTTTTTAAACTAAACAACCTAAACAACCAGAGGCCATTTTCACAGTTTACCATCTAAAAAAAACACAGCAGTGGTAATTAAAACAATCTGGGGCTACGAGAAAATGGAAGGGAAATCTGTCACTACTGAGACTATCAAGTAGGAAAAAAAAAAAAAAAAGGCGTTTTTGGGGAATGAAGCAGAAACATTGACAGTTTGTTAGATCTAACCCCAGACAGACATGCAGTGAAAGGATGAGGCAGAAATTATTGCTGGGGGAAATGTCAGCTTTACATGAGATGTCCAGGGAAAAACTCAGAAAAAGGTGCCCACAGTTTTTGCCTGCTTCCAGGGCGAGAAAGGAGCTGATTTTCCTTTGCACAAATGGGAATCAGCTTCTGGGTAATCACCTGCATAGGTAGTTTTAGAAAGGAATGACCATGTGCAGCATATTGTCTCCATGTCAGCTTAAAGTCAAGGGTTAAAAAAAGTCAACACAACCTTAAAGTATCTTAAGTTTAGTTTTAACTTCCTTTTAAGGATATTGTAGGTCTTTCAGAACCCTCACTCCACTGGTTGAATCCTTTTAGCCCTCTGGCTGGCATGAGCTTGTTCAGTAGCTTCTTACCTCCAACCAAAGGTGAAACCAGCAAGAACAGCCTTGCAAGATATCTGACCTCATGTTATTCTTGATTTATTTCGCAGGGAAGGTCGTTCCAGCCAGGTATAAACTATGAAATCCAGTCAAGAACTTTTGGTTTTCTGCATCTCATATAGTTGCAGTCTTATGGGAACATATTTGCAAAAGATTTCTAAGTTCTCACACAGTAGGAAAAATAATCATTGAAACTGAATCAAGTCTGCTAACCTCACTTCTCTTGCCTTGTTTGTTGGTTAGGGACATAAGCTGGATAATATAACAACAATAACAATAATAACCACTGTTATGTTCTTTTCTTTATGGTAAATGTCATTATTTTAATCCTCAGAGTAACCCTGTGAAGTAAAGACATTTGTTACCCTCACTTCAGAAACAAGAAAACACACACATTGATTTGAAATGGTGGGTTGCATTCAATGCTTAAAAAAAAAAAAAAAAAAAAGATGAGTAAATTAAAGCTTCCTTCTTACTGTACTTCCAAAATTTAAATCATTTGATTTATCATAATAAAAAATAGAAACATAGTATGGAATGCAGGCTACTTGTATTTCAAGTGGGCCATTTCCAATATTCAAAAATTTATTGGGTTTTAGCCAGTCTAACTCCATTTTGTTGTTCTTCAATAACAATTCTAGTTACCAGAAAACCTTCCCAATGACATCATTAGATGCAGAAGTTGAGAAACAAAATATTAAGGGATTGAGCTGAAAGAATATGCATCCAAGAAGTAAAAGTGGCAATAATCCCTGGGGAAGTGGGAGATGAAATTGTGTATTCTTCCTTGCCCATCTATCTTGGGTTTTTATTTTAAAAAATCGCATGGTTTCACTTACTTGTGGTGCATGAGGGGTAACCTGGAGGACAGTGGGAGAAGGAAAGTAAAGGGGAACTAGGGTAATCCAGGGAAAGAAACGAAACAACAGAGACTTTGGACACAGAAACAAACTGAGGGACTTGGAGGGAGGGGGATGAAGGGATGGGAGATCCTGGTGGTGGGTACTGGGGACACCTAAAGCATGGAGCACTGGGTGTGGGGAATGGGGAATGAATCTTGGAACACTGGAAAAAAAATTTAAGTAACAATAAAAAAAATCATAATAAAAAAATAAAAAATAATGCAGGTGGCTGTTAAATTTTCCCAGGAATTATACTTACTTCTGAAAAACAATGAAGTCTGAGTAAGTGCCTACTGAGATGTATCTCTTAATCTCTGCTTCCTCTCCTTAATTGCTCTCTCTGGTAATTTAGAAATGATATGTTTTCACCATAGTTATTACCCAACTTCAGAATTCTTGAAAAACATAGGTTATCCCAAATCATCAATTATTAAATAGATATTAAATAGATAACTTGAGTAGCCCTACAACTACTTCTCATTGAATTTATGATTTTAAAAGACTTCTAAAAAAAGAAATCTTTAGCATTAGATGATTGCATTGGAGAATTATACCAAATAATTAAAGAAGAATTACTGGGACGCCTGGGTGGCTCAGTTGGTTAAGCCACTGCCTTCGGCTCAGGTCATGATCCTGGAGACCCGGGATCGAGTCCCACATCGGGCTCCCTGCTCGGCAGGAAGCCTGCTTCTCCCTCTCTCACTCCCCCTGCTTGTGTTCCCTCTCTGGCTGTGTTTCTCTCTGTCAAATAAATAAAATCTTAAAAAAAAAAATA
>PITA01027274.1:0-21219 GCA_004023965.1 Spilogale gracilis | reverse complement strand
TTTTTTAAGATTTTATTTATTTGACAGAGAGAAACACAGCCAGAGAGGAACACAAGCAGGGGGAGTGACAGAGGGCGAAGCAGGCTTCCCGCCGAGCAGGGAGCCCGATGTGGGACTCAATCCCGGGTCTCCGGGATCATGACCTGAGCCGAAGGCAGTTGCTTAACCAACTGAGCCACCCAGGCACCCTTTTCATGTGATTTTTATGTGAAAAATTGTAACCTACCAGTTGATTTTTTACTTTTCTCATCCAATTGCTAATTCCTTTAATATTTGATACAATTTTGTCTGTCCAGTTGGCATCTCTGACTTTTTGCTTATTCCTCTTTTTTTTGGTCATGTCCATGTAGTTGCCTTTTTTTTTTAAGATTTTATTTATTTGAGAGTGAGAAACACAGTTAGAGAGGGAACACAAGCAGGGGGAGTGAGAGAGGGAGAAGCAGACTTCCTGCCGAGCAGGGAGCCCAATGTGGGGCTTGATGTGGGGCTCCATCCCAGGTCTCCAGGATCATGACCTGAGCCAAAGGCAGTCGCTTAACCAACTGAGCCACCCAGGCACCCCTGTAGTTGCCTTTTTAAAGTCCCTTGACGATTGTACTATAGTCAAAGGTGATTTTCTTTCAAAGCTCATATACATTGCTCTCTTTTTACTAACTTGCTTATTTAAGTTTATTTATCCAAACATCCTATCTGAGTTTATATTCTTGCCAT
The DNA here is from genome assembly GCA_004023965.1 of Spilogale gracilis. Classification (NCBI taxonomy): domain Eukaryota; kingdom Metazoa; phylum Chordata; class Mammalia; order Carnivora; family Mephitidae; genus Spilogale; species Spilogale gracilis. The sequence continues at coordinate 20,508 of PITA01027274.1, read as the reverse complement.
TGAGTTATTCACATATGCACCTCGTTTCTGGAAACTTGGCTAGAATTATTCAGTATTTAAGGAAACACTCTAGATATAGAAAGAACTCAATTCCCTCTCTTTTCTTTTATTTAGGTTACTTTTCTCTTTCTTTCTTTCTTTTTTTCTTTCTTTCCTTCTTTCTGTTTGTTTCTTTCTTTCTCTCTCTCTCTTTCCTTTCTTCCTTCCCTCCCTCCCTTCCTTCCCTTCCTTCCTTCCTTCTTCCTTCCTTCCTTCCTTCCTTTCTTCCTCTCTCTCTCTCTCTCTCTCTCTCTCTCTCTCTTTTTCTGGCTCGTTTGACTTTGCAGATGAGTTCGGAAGCATTAGCTGCAAAGGTATGCCTGAACCTCTCTTGTTACAGGAAAGACTAGAAATGCACAAAGTAGCAAAAGTGAGGAATAATTCAGGAATAACTGAGGAATAATCTGCAGAGAGTAGGTTCCATTAGAAAGTCAATACTCCCTCTCCACTGGTACTGCCATTAATTAAAGCTGCCAAAGAAGAGTGAATTTATGGTGCAGTGTCCCTACCTTTCTTATCTTTCTTTACTTTGAACCCACAGTGTCCTCTGCCTCTTGTCTTTTTTGGCCTTTTATTTTCCCCGAATACACCGAGCTTTGGGTAGAGTTGTCACGTCAGCTAGCCAGTCAGCCCTCTGTTTGCTGCTCCCCCTCTTGCTCCCTAGCCTCTCCCTGCCTCGCCCCCAACTCCCAGTCCAGATTCAACCGGAAAACAACCAACAGGCCTACGTATCAAGATCTTTATTGCGCAGAATTAGCTTACAGGACTGTGGTAGCTGGCACGGCACACTGGTGGGCCAAGACTGAGATTCCTGGCCACCGGCTGAAGCTGTTCTGTACAGAGAGATTTCTTCCTCTTCAGAGAAAACTCATTCTTCTCTTAAAACCTTCTAACTGATTGAATCAAGCCCACTCAGAGCATCTAGAATGATCTCACTAAAATCTACTGATTATGGATTTAATTCATATCTACAAAATACTCTCATTGTAACACCTAAATTAGTGTTTGATTGAGTCACTGGAAAACTCTTGCCTAACCAAGTCCACATATAAAACTGATCACCCCACCCTATTGCTTTTGCCTCCTGGTTTATTTGGTAACTGAAATGTTAGCCGATGGAAGCTGAATGGTACCCAGGGTTATGTTCATTTTATGAGGCAATCTTCAAGAAACAAAGGAGTAAAACAATAATAAAATAAAAATAGCTAAGTATCTGTGAGGTGAGGTTGGGCAGTCAAAAGGCCAAGACTGCTCACAGATACGGTCCCTGCTTTTCATCGTCCCACATCTGCCTTCCATCTCCTGGTATATCAACCATTTCAAATCTTTTATTTTATCTCCACGTTTTCATCCATCACGTCACCAATGTACCTACCCCAGACCCACCCCCAGCACCTTGGAGTTTCCTTCCGTGAATATATTTTGATATCTATACCTAATATACCTGCATTTGGGCTTCCCCCACACCCACAGCTCTGTGCATGTATTTATAGACCATACTTTTCTCCCACGTTTAATCTGTCCCCTATAAGGTTATAGGAGCTTTATAAAGGTATAAGAGTCCTATAAATTACAGGAGTCTTCTGTAATTTGAAGACCCAACTATTCATTCATTCGTCCATCATATTTATCATTGGCATTGGCAGATGGCATACCAAAAGTAAGCAGACTCAGTTCCTAGGCCAAAGGACCTTGGCCTCTAGTGCAGAAGACAGAACGAAACAATCCAGAAGAGAGGAAAGAGCAGTTATTCTGATTGAGAGATCCTGGGAGAGCCTAATGGGGTCTCTCAGCTGGGACTTGAAGGTCAAGAAAGGTTTTGATGGATGGAGAAGTGTATTTCAGGTTGAGTGAGCTAGGCGAGCAAAGGCAAGGAGGCCTGAAGGTGCAGGAATAATTTAGAACTTGCTTGTGGGTTGCAAAGTTACATTTGGAATACAAGGTTTTTACTTTTATTTAAGTGAAGCTGAAGGCTACTGAAAATTAGGAGAAGATAATAAGGCTTTGGACATATGGAAGAGGTAATCGAAAAGGAAGAAAAAGGTCAGAGAATATAATATCCCCCCCCCCCCAAAATCAAAGATACAAGATACAGATTATGTTGGTTCTATAGGGAGGGACTTCGTTGCTTGTGACGTAGGTTCCAGTGTTCTGTTAGTGCACTCCTTTTCAGATCCTTTGGCTAGAGCGAGAACAGGCTTTTCTCGGGGCCTTTTCCTTTTTTTCTTTTCTGTGTCCATTGGCACAGGTTTCTCTAGCACCTAGTCTGTGGTATTTTTTGAAAGCTTTTAATCAATTTATCACGGTATAATTTTAAGATTTAATTAATTTATTTAATTTTTAAAGATTTTTAAAAAGATTTTATTTATTTATTTGACAGAGAGAGAGAGATCACACGTAGGCAGAGAGGCAGGCAGAGAGAGAGGAGGAAGCAGGCTCCCTGCTGAGCAGAGAGCCTGATGCGGGCCTTGATCCCAGGACCCTGAGATCATGACCTGAACCATAGGCAGAGGCTTTAACCCACTGAGCCACCCAGGCACCCTAATTTTTAAAGATTTAAAGAACTATTTTAGAGAGAAAGAGAGAGAAGCAGACTTCCCACTGAACAGGGAACCTGATGTGGGGCTTGATCTCATGATCCTGAGCTTATGACCTGAGCTGAAATCAAGGGTTGGACGCTTAATTGACTGAGCGTCCCTATTGAGGTATAATTGACATGCAATATTGTATACTCATTTTAATATAGTTCTATGAATTTTAAAAAATGGTACACTCATGTACCATCACAATCAAGATATAGAACATTTTCATCATCAAATTTTTTTTGGTTAATACATTAATATGACCCAAATAGTATACAGAATCAATATGATCCCTATCAAAATTTCAGCATTCTTTGAAAAGAGTTATTTATTTGAGAGAGAGAGAATGTATACGCAAACCAGTGGGGTGTGGGAGCAGAGGGAGAGGGAGAACCACCAGCAGACTCCCCGCCGAGCACAGAGACTGACTTGGGAGCTCCATCTCACCACCCTGAGATAAGGACCTCAGCCAAAATCAAGAGTCAGACGCTCAACTCACTGAACCACCCAGGTGGCCCAACATTTCAACATTTTTTGTAGATACAGAAAAATCCATCCTAAAATTCGTATGGGACCCTAAGGACATTGATTAGGCAAAACAATCCTGAAAAAGAACAAAATTGGAGGTCTCATAATTCCCAATTTCAAAACTTACTACAAAACTATAGTAATCTAAACTGTGATTCTGGCATAAAGACAAACATATGTAATAATGGAATAGAATAGAATAGAGAGCCCATAACTAAGTCCCTGTATATATGGCCAAATGACTTTCAAGTTCTTTAAGACCATACAATGGAGAAAGGGAAGTCTTTTTAACAAACCGTACTGGGAAAACTGGATATCCAAATGCAAAAAAAATAAAATTGGACCTTTGTTTTACACCATATCCAGAAATCAAGTCAATATGGATCAAAGACCTAAATAGAGGGGTGCCTGGGTGGCTCAGGTGGTTGTGTCTGCCTTCAACTCAGGTCATGATTTTGGAGTCCTGGGGAGGAGTGCACTTCTCTCTTTCCCTCTGCTCCTCCCTGCTTGTGTTCTCTCTCTCTCATTCATTCTCTCTCTCAAATAAATAAATATATATTTTTAAAAAGACCTACTGTAAGAGCTAACACTATAAAACTCATAAGTAAAAACATAGGGGGAAAACTTCATGATATGGGATTTGTCAGTGATTTCTTGGATATGACACCAACAGCATAGGCAACAAAAGAAAATACATAAGTTCTGCTTTCTCTAAATTTTAAACTTTTGGGCATCAAAGCACACTATCAACAGAGTGAAAAAGCAATACATGGAATGGGAGAATATACTTGCAAATTATATCTGATGAGGAGTTGATATCCAGAATGTATAAAGAACTCCTATGGCTCAAGAACAATAAGGAAAACCAAACTGATTAAAAATTGGACAAAGGACTTGAATAAACATTTCTCTGAAGATCTACAAGTAGCTAATAAGCAAATGAAAAGATGCACCACATCATTAATCATTAGGGAAATACGAATAAAAAATGCAATGAAATACCAACGTCACCTAATAATTTGAAAGAGAGAAAACCCTTAAGAGATGAGGTGTTCTAGTTACTTGGAATTATTATTGGCTGTGACAGTCCTGATTTGTTTCTTATTTCTGACACAAATAGGACATGCGAGTCTCACTGTATGGCCAAAGTGACTTTGAAGAAGTCCTTACTGAGGGAGGAAAGGCCATCTTATCGATAGAGAACTGGACCCTAATCAGCTGGGGTCATTTAGTGATAATGCTAACTGAAAACGAGTTTCTGATTCTCTATCTTCTCTTTCATTTTCTCTCTCCTCTTTCCCACCCAGCAGCTATCTTGTGGGGCTCTTTAGGATATTACAGATTAGGCGAGCACTCAAGTGCTGACAGAGTGATAAGCTACAAGGAACCCTATGTCCCTGTGTGAGAGAAATATAAATAGACTTTTTTCCTATCTGATTTGAGCCAATAGTACTTTGGTCTTTATTATAACAACTGAATATGTACCCTAGCTAATATAAATCCCACCACAGGCAAGAGACTGAGCTAGGCAACGAGTGTCTAAAGATGAGTGAAACTACTTGATAGAACAAATCCTAAGAGAGTTCACAACTTAGGGAGAAAGAAAGATACAAATTCAATAACCATAATACAAGGCAGACAATGGTGACTGCTTTATTGGAGGTATAAACAAAGCCTGGTGGAAGAGATGAATTCTGATGGTAGCATTAGGAAAGATTTCTTAAATAAAGAGATAATGCAATTTGAAATTTGGACAATGAATCCTTGTAAATGGAGAAGGCTAAATGGAGCATCCCAGTCAGAAGGAAGAGTATGTGTATCTAGAAGATAACCAGTCGAAAAGGCAGGATGTCAGTGAATGTAGAGGGGCAAGAGCCCAATTAGGAAGGGACCAGATTGTGATGGCGCCTGTATGTTATATTGAAGAATTTTATTTGGGGCTGCCGTCTCAGTCAGAAGAGCACGGGACACTTGATCTTGGGCTCGTGAGTTCAAGCCCCCATGTTAGAGGTAAAGATTACTTAAAGAAATGAATAAGTAGGGGCGCCTGGGTGGCTCGGTTGGTAAAGTGACTGCCTTCAGCTTAGGTCATGATCCTGGAGACCGGGATCGAGCCCCACATTGGGCTTTCTGATCAGCAGGAAGCCTGCTTCTCCCTCTCTCACTCCCCCTGCTTGTGTTCCCTCTCTAGCTGTGTTTCTCTCTGTCAAATAAATAAATAAAATCTTAAAAAAAAATAAATGAATAAGTAAAAAATTTTTTAAAAAAGGAATTTTGTTTTGGGTGTTTTGAATTTGAGGTGAGATAGAAGGAATGGCCAGCAGTGAATTCTTTCACTTCCTGACGGGTATTGTTTCTGAAAGTATGCTCCAATAAGCCTCCTATATACAAATCTCTGCCTCAGAATCTATTTCCTAGGCAGTCCCATCAAGAACAGTGCCCAAACCAAGCCCACTGGCTAGTCAGCAATGAGGATCTTACCATTGCAGTAGCTGGAGTTTGCATAGTGCCTCGTATGCTGCAGCTGTGCAGTTATTAAAACTTTCACTGATAGTGAAACCCTTCACTGATAACCCAGTTTCGCTGATAACTGGGATAGGGCTCCAGTGGAAGGGACATGAGGCATCGTGACTCAGTTCTTTGAGATGTTTAGGAGAACTAGTACTTACAAAGACTATGGAATTAAATGGTGCTTTCTGTCTGCTACTGAAGCATTGGAGAGAAGAAAAAAAAGGGCCAAAAAATGAATGATATACCGAGGGCAATTAGCCACCAATTCAAGATGAAATGTGAAAGCCAGAGGACCTTCTTGGCAGCATATAAACAGATTCTCAAATCCGCAGCCAGACGGAAGCAAAAGTTGAAGACTGTGCCCAGGACTTTATAAATAATAGCAAAACTCATTAGAGTGAATTCTTGCCATGCCAAGTCTGTTACACCAAGGTTAGGGTGGTGAAAGGGAAAGAGTGGGACCCTGAAACTTGAGATGGGGATATCTCATCTGGGTTGGTGAATGTGAGAATCTGGAATCCTCAGATTCCCCTGAACCCTCTGGGCCTGAGGCAGGAATCCCTTCCTTCCTGGGAAAGGCCTCTTATCCTCTCCTCTACTTGAAGATGATGTATAGACCTTTACCTTGTTAGACAACATGAACATCAACCCCCATCTTGCCTTCTGGCCATCAGACTAATTACTGGGGCCAAGAAACAATATAGCCTCGCACTTTCCGTAGCTGCTCAGGGAGGAAATGAAATGGACCATATGCCAAGGAGCTGCAGAACCTAGCCAGCATACATTGGCAGGGGCTTGGAGAATATATATGAGGCTGGATATTAAATTAATGTGAGATAAAATGATGGGTAAAGAATTTGTGGTTACTAGAGCATTCTCTCTAATAGGATTTAACACTCTGGGGAATAGTGTTAATTTGCTGCAGGAATGGTTTTTGAGGAAGCATTGAAAAAGTGAAATAGAAAATGCAGACTGCTCTGGGAGACAGTAAAGGATTAAAAGTCTCAGAGCTGCTTTGCGCTGGGTTCTGTAAGACTCACCAAGTCATAAAGCCAAATAGGTCTACCAGCAAGCCATTGTAATTTGGAAGTGGTCCATCTGAATTAGGTACAAGCCTGGTCAGAGGGCACGAGGGCACAAGGAGACGGCAGAAGCACATAATCCGGACCCCAGGTCCATTTATAAACTTTGCCACTTTTATGGTTTTACCCAGAGTTTCCTGAGTGAAATGACACCAGAAAAACTTTGTCTTAATAAGGGTCTAACTGGAGAAAAAGAACTACTCTGAGTATTTGACACAAAGAATTTTGTATAGGAAGTCACAATATATGGGTAATAGAACAACCAAAAAAATCAGCAGGGCCGGGGCGCCTGGGTGGCTCAGTTGGTTAAACAACTGCCTTCAGCTCAGGTCATGATCCTGGAGACCCAGGATCGAGTCCCACATCGGGCTCCCCGCTCAGCGGGAAGCCTGCTTCTCCCTCTCTCACTCCCTCTGCTTGTGTTCCCTCTCTGGCTGTGTTTCTCTCTGTCAAATTAAAAAAAAAAAAAAAAAAAAATCAGCAGGGCCTGGTGAGGCAAGCCAGGCAACAGCCAACAAGAAAACAACAACTTTAGTCCTACCCCTGTCAAAACCAGGTTCTCCTAGCGACCTGAATGATCTTGGAAGTGGATCCTTTCTTTCCTCACTGAGCTTCTAGATGAAGTTGTAGCTGTTGATACATTGATTTCAGGCTTGTGAGATCCTAAGCAGAGGCCCCAGACAAAATGAGCCAGACTCCTAGTCCACAGAAAGAGGAAGATGATAAATCTGTATTGTTTAAGTTACTGAGTTTATGGTAATATATGATGAAGCAATAGTAAACAAATACAGGTCCTGTAAATATTACTCCAAGAACTTCTCCTTTGTCAGTTGGCATAATATTACGCTTTGTCAGTAGGAGGCGCCGGAGAAACATTTCGGGAGGAGTTTTGGGGTTTTTTTCCCCCCCTCTCTCTTCTTGTTTCCCTGTGCTTCTCTTCCCAGTGTTCCCATAGTCTGTTCTGCTTCTGCAGTGCCCAGATCCTGCAGAATCCTCCAGCCTGGGGCAGATGGTACCTCCTTACAGTCAGCTTCCCCCAGCATTGCCTGGAGTGGCTTTGCAGTGAGTTACAAGGTAAAGCATCTGCCTGGGGCTGGCTGGCCTCAGTATTTCAGCGAGTTCTGCTGGCATGGCACCTTAGCAAACTTCGTCACGAGCCAGTGAGCCATGGCCATTCTGTCTCCAGTAGGATCTAGATCTTAGTTTGGTGAGGTTGGGAAGGAGAGTACTTAGATTCGCTCTCTTAGCACCAGGTTGTGACTTCTTTATATCTGCTATTTTAAAATTCCTTAGAGTTCTCTTTATTTCTTACAGGCCACTCCTGCATTGCTCCAGTGAGTGTTAGAGGGAAGAATTCTTTATGTTAAACTCTCCCCATTCACATCACTGGGTAGGTTCTCTCTCCCGTGATTGGAGCCTGACTGATGTACATGACAAAGCGGGAATCCATGGTAGAACTCTCTGGTTGGAAGCCAACACCAGCCCAGGGGGCCGGTCATTGCACCAGCTGAGCTGCTTCCCGAAGCAGAGAGGAAGGAAGGACAAACACCCTCATCTCTCTTCTACTCTCCCCTTCCAATCTCCTAGTCTCCAGTTCCTACGGTTGTCCCCCACGGGCCAAACCCAGCTGGAAGCCATATGACACAGGGACCAGGGAACAGACCACTACGATGCAGAACAGAGAAGGGAGAGGGTAAGGAATGGGTCTGTTAAAAAAAAAGAAAATCACAGGCCCCAAATGATGTCACTTAGACAGAGTTCTCAAAGCAGAGCTTAATACCCAATCTACTTGCGGTTTTGACCTCCCCAAGAAATGTGGCCCTCACCGGTTAGTCAAGAAATGTTTCTTTCCATCAGTCTGTCACCTGGGTCCCCTCTATCTCCCAAAGAAAGATGAGGTGATGTGCATGGGAAGACCCCTGGCTTTTCCCCTGGCAAATAGCTTCCTCTGGAACAGTCCTTTTGTTTTGCTAGTAACTTTCTTGTCCCCACCCTCTGTCTGTAACAACCTTCCATTTTGGACACCTCCTCAGAGTGCCTCACTGCTGGCTAGATCGAGTGCCTTCTGACCCATGAATTTTTGAACAAAGCCAATTAGATCTTCAAATTCACTTGGTTGAATTTTGTTATTTGACACATTTGGTGGCAGTGGTGGGATCCACAGCCCACTTCTCGCAGCATTTGGAGGCAGTGAGAATCACAGGTGTGGTACCTTACAGATCCCTTTGTGGTCACTACCTTTCTTGTGGTTTCCAAGGGTAAGCTCCCCTTGGTCTCAGTTCTGCTCTGTTTTGTGTTTGAGATTTTCGCCTACTTGGCTCTTCTTTGGAGGGTGGGTGGGCTTGAGCTGACAGTTATGCCCAGAGCCAACTGAGCTGTCGTGTGTGCCGGGAACCCTACTGAGCTGGCAAAGCCAAGCTTCTAGACCTTCAGACTGCAATTCCCTGGGTGGAAAACCCAGCAAGATTCCACGGCACGTGGTAGTGGTATGCACCGGGCCGTCTTTTGGCCAGGACACAGTACTACTATTATATTAAGGTGAAGGTTTGTCTGTCTTACTTTGTGTAAATAAAAGGTGTTGCTAGCAGGATCTCAAAGGCTATCAAATAGCAAAAAATGGTGAGCACGTGTTGCATCTTTAAAGACTGTGAGAGAGAGCCACTGAGGGAGATTCCTGTGATCGGGTAAGTTGGTCCCACCAGCCTCAAGGAAACTCCCACACCCTGAGGTGCACTATAAATCATACACAATCCACAACCCTGACGCACACCCCTTTTAGGTACTAATATGGCTCCAAGAAACCCAAAAGTTTAGCTAATGAAATCCTTAAATTCTGAAGAGTCAAGCACGCTACCTTTTGGCATGCCTGCTTATTTTGTGTCTAAGAGCCAAAGTCCCAGAAGTTTTGGATATCTAGCAAGATAAAACAGTTTTATTAAAAATAACCTAGAATTGGGGCGCCAGGGTGGTTCAGTTGGTTAAGCATCTGCCTTCGGCTCAAGTCCTGGGATCAAGCCCCGCATCGGGCTCCCTGCTCAGCATGAAGCCTGCTTCTCCCTCTCCCACTCCCCCTGCTTGTCTTTGCTCTCTAGCTATGTCTCTCTCTGTCAAGTAAATAAATAAAATATTAAAAAAAATAACCTAGAATTACAGAGGCCGCTATAGGGAATGTTCAGTTAGACAAACTTGTTCATTTAAGAAGTCCACTTAGGGGCGCCTGGGTGGCTCAGTTGGTTAAGTGTCTGCCTTCAGCTCAGGTCATGATCCTGGAGACCCGGGATCAAGCCCCACATCGGGCTCCCTGCTCGGCAGGAGGCCTGCTTCTCCCTCTCTCACTCCCCCTGATTGTGTTCCCTCTCTCACTGTGTTTCTCTCTGTCAAATAAATAAATAAAATCTTTAAAAAACAAACAAAACAAAACAAAACAAGGGTTCCTGGGGCACCTGGGTGGCTCAGTTGGTTAAGCGACTGCCTTCGGTTCAGGTCATGATCCCGGAGACCCAGGATCGAGCCCCACATCAGGCTCCCTGCTCGGCAGGAAGCCTGCTTCTCCCTCTCTCACTCCCCCTGCTTGTGTTCTCTCTCTGGCTGTGTTTCTTTCTGTTAAATAAATAAAATCTTTAAAAAGAAAAAAACAACAATGGGTCAGGTTGACACTCGGTACCACCAGCCTCAAGGAAACATAATGGGATGCCTATTTTACTTATTTATTTTTATTTTTAAATTAAATTAATTTTTTTTTTACTTGAGACAGAGAGAGAGCACAAGTGGGGAGAGAGGTCAGAGAGAGAGGGAGAAACAGGCTCCCTGCTGAGCAAGGAGCCTGATGCAGGGCTCAATCCCAAGACTCTTGAGAACATGACCTGAGCAGAAGGCAGAGGCTTAACTCTCTGAGCCACCCAGGTGCCCCTAAAAAAATATTTTAAGGCCATCTCCCCTAAGCTAAATGTACCCAGAGGAAAAGAAGACTTTCTTATAGATAGATGGTTGTGTCAGTCCTTTGGTATTATTTAGGCAACAATCCAGTTTTTTGAGAAATGAAAAATGGCTCTCTGTGTTTTACAAATCCATTTGGTACAGGACCAGAAGTGTGGATCCAAAAACAGTTCAAAGACCAATCCTTTTACCAATCCCAAACCACCCTATTTATCTCAAAAGGCTTTTAAGTATTATAAAAATTCTGGCCTGAAGAGAAGGAAAGTCCTTTTAGAAAGAGTTTGCATTTCTCCCCTGTGCCTTCACACTAAATACAGTATCCTGCCTCACCTTAAAATGCAAATTCCAGGGAAGTAATATTTACCAAATAAAAACAAGGAGAAAAGTCCACTTAAAACTTGACTTGCCAAGGATAAATACAAATTGTAAGGATCTTCTCCACAAATCTATCTATCCATCTATCTATCTATCTATCTATCTATCATCTATCTATCTATCCATCTATCTACCTATCTATCATCTATCTATCTATCTATCTATCCATCTATCTACCTATCTAATATTATTTGTTTGGTTTTTCAAGGAGTTTATTTGGGCAGACCTGGGGACAGGGAGCCTCCTCATCTAAATGAAGATTTTCGGTCTCTTGGTGCTGGCAAGGTAGGACCTCATGAGGTTGCAGGAATTCCATCTTGGAGTCCTGGAACTGCTTGACTGCTGTTGGGCGGTGCTTGCTGGCCACACTGTCCTCTACCCTAGTGGTCTGGATCAAGTGGGCCTGGGACAGTGCTTGACACCCATGTCTGGGTAGGACCGGCTGACAGCGCCCACAGTGGTCAGGACCTGGTACTGCCGGGAGGTGTTGCAGGTGCCCCGGTGGGAGTCATCCCGCAGCCAGAGGCCAAAGTTCTTCACCCCTAAGGGGGATTTCTCAAACACCTGTCCATGGTGGACAATTTCCCCTGAAAACTTCTTCTTCTTCTTTAGCTGATACACAAAGTGATGAAGGATAAAAAGAAAAATCTTTACTTTGAATCCAGAAGGCTGACCTATAGTCTCCCTAGTTTTGACACTGATCAAATAGGGGCTAGCTGCTACATTCTTAAAGGGGCTCATGACTGACTGTACATCTCACCAATAGTGAATATCGAGCTGAATGATAAGTGCCAAAGAAATCTTGCAAAAGTAGTTTTACAATTAGAAATTTGAAGAAGACATTTATGATCTAACCCTTGCTGCACGTCCCCTTTCCCTGGAGCACTAAGCATATAGTCCCCAGCTTCACAGAGGAAAAAGGCAGCTCTTCCTGCCTACAGGTTCTGTCCCCGTGTTACTTAAATAAACGTACTGTTGTTAAACAACATAAAACATCTCAAGAATTCTTTCTTTTTTTTTTTTTTAAAGATTTTATTTATTTGACAGAGACACAGCGAGAGAGGGAACACAAGCAGGGGGAATGGGAGAGGGAGAAGCAGTTTTCCTGCTGAGCCGGGAGCCTGACATGGGGCTGGATCCTAGGACCCTGAGATGGGGACCTGAGCAGAAGGTAGATGCTTAACAACTGAGCCACCCAGGCGCCCTCAAGAATTCCTTCTTGATTGTCACACTTAACAGTCTCACAATAGAAGTCCCAGAAGTGGACTGCGTGCAGTATGATTGGGTACAAAAGTGTGTATGCAATAGGGGGGTGGGGTGCTGCATTTGGGGATGGGGAGGCAGTGTTCCTCCACCTTGTACTCTTGAAATGTACCTGAGGCCTTCATGGTGCACTCTCCGCTCTTGCCCCCACCCATGAGAGGCCAAAAGTATATTTTTAAAAAGCTTTAGCCAGGGTACCTGGGTGGCTCAGTCAATTAAGTGTCTGCCTTCTGCTGGAGTTGTGTATGATCTCAGGGTCCTTACATCAATATTAAGTGTAAAACTTCTTCTTTTTTTTTTTACAGATTTTGTTTATTTGACGGAGAGAGACAGCCAGAGAGGGAACACAAGCAGGGGGAGTGGGAGAGGAGGAGCAGGCTTTCTGCAGAGCAGGGAGCCCAAGCCAGGGCTCAAACCCAGAACCCTAGATCATGACCTGAGCCAAAGGCAGACACCCAACAACTAAGCTACCCATGGGCCCCAAATATAAAAAATTTCATCTATATGAGTTTACTAGCCAAATAACTTTGTTATCTCTATCAACAAAAAAAATAATGGCTTGAAATAATGACTGACTTTGTTTAATATTTCATAAAGTTTTTTTAAGTAATCTAAATAGAATTGTTAAAAACAAGTGAATTAAATGAAAAGATTCAGGTAAAGGGTCAGGGCTGTCTCCAACAATAGTTTCCCCCAATATTTTTGGCAACTTAAAATCTTAAAAGTTTTGCTAAGTTAAGAGTTAAGCTAAATTTGGGGTGCCTGGGTGGCTCAGTTGGTTAAGCGACTGCCTTCGGCTCAGGTCATGATTCTGGAAATCCGGGATCGAGTCCCACATCGGGCTCCTTGCTGGGCAGGAAGCCTGCTTCTCCCTCTTTCTTTTTTTTTAAATTTAATTTATTTATTTGGCAGAGAGAAACACAGCTAGAGAGGGAACACAAGCAGAGGGACTGAGAGAGGGAGAAGCAGGCTTCCCGACGAAGCAGGAAGCCCGATGTGGGGCTCGATCCCAGATCTCCAGGATCATGACCTGAGCCAAAGGCAGTTGCTTAACCAACTGAGCCACCCAGGCGCCCTGCTTCTCCCTCTTTCACTCCCCCTGCTTGTGTTCTCTCTCTGGCTGTGTTTCTCTTTGTCAAATAAATAAAATCTTAAAAAAAAAAAGTTAAATTAGTTCATTAAATAGCTAGATTACATCCAAATAAGACAAAATACTAGAATACCAATTACTAAACATAGGTTTATCTACTTTTGACCTTCTGTTAAAGAGAAATTAAAATTATTTGGATATATTAATTTACTTTAAGAAATTAAAAAGACATGCTTTTAAAAATTTTGAATATTTATTAATTTGCAATTGTGAAAAATTATATGACAGACTGATTGCAGTCACTTAACTTAGTTTTCAGTGTGTCAGGGAGGAAGAATTTTCTTCACCCTTCAAGGTCCTTTTAGCTGGACTAAGAACCAAACTGACCTGTGACACATAAACAGGGGAATATCTAGTTTAATGGTCTATGTATAGGCAATCCACAGAGGTGGAAATTCCAAACACAGTGAGGCAGGATGATGTTTCTATAAGCTAAGGAAGAGGGGTAGGGTCTGAGGATACAAAGGGTAGAAAGACCATTAGGAGGAAGGTGAGAGGAGATGTTTGGGGAAAAAAGGTTGCCCTGTGATGTAGGTAAGTTACTCAGGTAAAGAGAATTTGTTAACAGAGACTTTGGACACAGAAACAAACTGAGGGACTTGGAGGGAGGGGGATGGAGGGATGGGAGAGCCTGGTAGTGGGTACTGGGACACCTAAAGCGTGGAGCACTGGGTGTGGGGAATGGGGAATGAATCTTGGAACACTGGAAAAAAAATTTTTAAGTAACAATAATAAAAAAAAAAAAGAAATGCAAAAAAAAAAAAAAAGAGAGAATTTGTTAGTAGCTCTTCCTAGTACAGGCAAGCAGTCAAAGGGAACCCAAAGAGCTTTTCCTGAATCTTCTGGGTTTTAATTGCTTTTAACTCAAAATAATGTTCATGCTACAGTGGCCTATCTTAGGGTGACCCGCCCTTGGCCCCTACAATTAGAAACCAAGGTTTCTAAGGGTTAAAAAGTCTAATTAATATGTAATTAAAACTACCAGAAATAATAACAGAAACATCTCCCTATGCCAGGAAAACGGGATATATTTTCGTTAATAATAATTATGATAATTTAGAAGCTGCTTTTATTTTTATTTATTTATTTTCTTAAAAAGATTTATTTATGCATTCATGAGAGACAAATCTTTCTTAAAAAGATTTATTTATGCACTCGGGAGAGGGGCAGAGGGAGAGCGGGCTCCCCACAGAGTAGGGAGCCTGAGACTCGATTCGATTCGATGCCATGACCCTGGGATCATGACCTGAGCCAAGGTGAACGCTTAACCATCTGAGCCCCCCAGGTGCCCTAGACGCCGCTTTCAGGCCACAAACTGGAACAACGAAAACTCGAGTAAGGCCAGGGGCCCCAAGGACTGCCGAGCTGATCGCAAACGTGCAATGAAAACGGGCCCACTGCGTGACCCACCTTGAAATTGCCGTGGGCCCTAACTGATCAGGGACCAGACACCATTCCCAAGATTACCAAAAAAGGGAAAATTCCATACATTCTCCTACCTGCTCACTCTGCCCTGTAACTGCGACCCCTCACCGCTGCCTCGTCACAGACGATTTTTCCTTTGCTGTCATGCCCACCACTGCCTCCATAAAGTTCCATCTCTTTTGTTCTGCCTCAGGTGAGTCCTTTGACCACCTGCCACACCAGCCCCCACCTAATCAGGATGCCCCACAAATAATAGTAATAGTAGTCATAGTAATAACAACAATAAAAATTTTGTCCTGAAATGAGGTTGGTTTGAAATGAAAACAGTGTACCTGAGCTCCCAGCCTCTTAAAGGCTACATATATTTGACTCGCTGATCTGGGCCCTCTAGCTTACAGCTTGACTAATTACAGCTTCTTTGAGATTTCAATAGAACACTGACCCTGGGGAAACAAGGAACAAAATATTCCTACAAGATCAAGCTTGACCACATTAGTAAAGAACCTTTTCCTTGGGCTCACACTAAGAATGCTTCTACAGCTCATCAACCCTATCACTTCGAAGTAGCTTCCCCTTAAAAATCCCCTGTTTGAGGGGTACCTGGGTGGGTCAGTCGTTAAGCATCTGTCTTCAGCTCAGGTCATGATACGGGAGTCCAGGGATCAAGCCCTGCATGGGGCTCCCTGCTCGGCGTGAAGCCTGCTTCTCCCTCTCTCACTCCCCCTACTTACTTACTGCTTGTGTTCCCTCTCTCACTGTGTTTCTCTCTGTCAAATAAATAAATACAAAATACAATCTTTTTTTTTTTTTTTATAAATACAATCTTTAAAAAACAAAACCCAAAATCCCCTGCTTGGTCAGGACTTGGAGATGGAAGGTCTTTGGACAGTAGTCCACTATCTTCCCAGATTGCCTGGCCTCATGAGTAAAACAACATTTCCTTCTTTTTTTTTTTTTTTTTCTTAAAGACTTATTTATTTTTTAGAGAGAGAGCACGTGACCACAGGAGCAGGGGGAGGGGCAGAGGGAGAGAGAATCCCAGGCAGACCCTGCACTCACTGTGGAGCCCCACAAACGGCTTGATCTTAGGACCCTGAGATCATGACCTGAGCTAAAACCGAATCAGCTGCTTAACCAACTGAGTCACCCAGGTGCCCCTACAACCTCTCCTTTCTGAACAACACTGTGTCTCCACTGTTGGCTTTCTAGGGTTGAGCAGCTGAATAGGACAAAATCAGAATATAGAAAACAAAAATCAGAGGTTTATTAAAAAAAAAATCCCTGGATGCCTGGGTGGCTCAGTTGGTTAAGGGTCTGCTTTCAGCTCAGGGCATGATTCCCGGGTGCTGGGGTTGAGTCCCATACCGGGCTCCTTGTTTCATGGGGAGCCTGCTTTTCCCTCTGCCTGCTGCTCCTCCGCTTGTGCTATCTCTCTTTCTGACAAATAAATAAAATCTTTAAAAAAAAAAATCCTGGGGTGCCTGGGTGGCTCAGTTGGTTGAGCAACAGCCTTCGGCTCAGGTCATGATCCTGGAGACCCGGGATTGAGCCCCACATTGGGCTCCCTTCTCGGCGGGAAGCCTGCTTCTCCCTCTTTCACTCCCCCTGCTTGTGTTCCCTCTCTGGCTGTGTTTCTCTCTGTCAAATAAATAAATAAAATCTTAAAAAAAAATCCTTAAAAAATTTTAATGTGTGGTCAAGCTGGCTGGCTAAGATGAAAATAAATGTAATAAAAAATAAGTTTTAATATCAAAATTAAACTGGTACAAAGTTATAATTTGGTCTTATCTCTGTTAAAAGAACAACGTTTTCTTGGACTTTTAGAATGCTTTTGATAAAGTTTTATAAGTTTCTATACTCTCTAAGTATCAAGATTCATAATAATCCATGATCCTATTTAGATAAGTGCTTGAAAACCATTTTTTTTGACATTTTTGACAAACTTCCCCAAATCAAATTCTTTTTTTTTTTAAAGGATTTTATTTATTTATTTGAGAGAAAGAGAACACAGGAGGCTGGAGGGTCAGAGGGAGAAGCAGACTCCCCACTGAGCAGGGAGCCTTATGTGATAGGGGACTTGATCCCGGGACC
This sequence comes from Spilogale gracilis, assembly GCA_004023965.1. Classification (NCBI taxonomy): domain Eukaryota; kingdom Metazoa; phylum Chordata; class Mammalia; order Carnivora; family Mephitidae; genus Spilogale; species Spilogale gracilis. Next base: position 3,526 of record PITA01027274.1, on the reverse strand, counting down.
CTGGGATCACAACCGGAGCCAAAGGCAGACGCTTCACCAACTGAGCCACCCAGAGCCCGCAAATCAAATTCTTAGGAAAAAAGTCTTTTTGACCTGAAATATTCCAAAAGAATTGTAAGACTAATCAGGGTTATTTACTAATAAATTGCATAGAAAATACTGTCAAATAAATAGTACTAAGCCTTTTTTCTGTTTGTAAGATTGTGGCACATGTACATAAAGTCCATTCTGTTGCATGGCCCCTTCTTGGCACACTTTTACCATCATAATGTCCTTGTGATATGGCAACAGTTTGCATCTGAAAAAAATTAATATTAAAATAGACACTGAGTGGTTATGTTTTCAATAAACAGGGCTATGAGAAGCCCGGGACAGCTGCTTGCTTCTTTCTGGCTCCTTGACAAGCCCCATTTTTCAGTTTTTGCATTCTTTCACCAACAATGGTCTATTTGAGATGACTCATATTATGAACAGACAAGGGTGTAGAGACTTCTGTAGAATTTTAACACCCGCCACTTAACTTTATTAACCTGCCACTTAGTAGGAGTTGTCAGTGTGTACTTGTTATTGTGTCAGTGTTTTTTTTTCTGGATGGTTAAAACCTTTCCTTGCTACCAGGCTGATGCCCTCACAGTAAAACAAAACAGGACAATGTTTCCTATGTGGGTTATACTTTCCATCCTCTCTAGGAACCAAGACACCCACATCACTATCCAAAGCATATTGATAGGAGATTTATAGGAAGGCCAAAGACTAGGGCAATAATTTTTAAATAACATGATTCACTGGATTTTTTTTTTTAAGATCTTATTTATTTGAGAGAGAGAAAGATAGAGCACTCAAGGGCAGGGAGGAGGATCAGAGGGAAAGGAACAAGCAAACTCCACGTTAAGCATGGCTTGACATGGGGCTTGATCCCACCATCCTAAGACGATGACCTGAGCCAAAACCAGGAGTCAGACATGCTTAATCGATTGAACCACCCAGGTGCCCTGATTCACTAGAATATTTTTTTTAAAGATTTTATTTATTTATTTGTCCAGGGGAGAGCGGGCATGGTGGGGGGGAGAGTGCACACCCAAGCAGGGGGAGGGAGAAGCAGGCTCTCTTCTGAGCAAGGAACCTGGTGCAGGACTCGATCCCAGGACTTGATCATGACTTGAGCTGAAGGCAGACACGGAACTGACTGAGCCACCCAGGTATCCCTCACTGGAATTTTTAAATTGAAGAAAGGGATTGGAGACTCTTGACTCTATTATTGACCTCATCGCATTACAAAGAAATTGAATTTTTATATATTATCTCACCATCTGATCTGGAGAATCTTTGGAAATTATTCAGAAGCATTTTAAAGAGAACATTTTAAGTAAGAAATAAGGACTATTGGGTGCCTGGGTGGCCCAGTGGGTTAAGCCTCTGCCTTTGGCTCAGGTCATGATCTCAGGGTCCTGGGATCCAGGCCACATGGGGCTCTCTGCCCACCAGGGAGCCTGCTTCCTCCTCTCTCTCTGCCTGCCTCTTTGCCTACTTGTGATCTCTCTCTCTGTCAGATAAATAAATAAAATCTTTAAAAAAAAGAAATAAGGACTATCATGGAGAACTAATGCATGTACAACTTGTAGCAATTTAAATGAAGCATGATAAATATGCCCTAGCTAATTTAAATAAATCTGTCCTAAAAGGACAGCTGAGTGTGTTGCCTGTAGTCATCAAACCCCCACTTTTGGGGGGCACCTGGGTGGCTCAGTTGTTAAGCATCTTCCTTCAGCTTAGCTTATGATCCTAGAGTCCTGGGATTGAGCCCCACATGGGGCTCCCTGCTCAGCAGGAAGGCTGCTTCTCCCTCTCTCACGACCCCTGCTTGTGGTCCCTCTCTAGCTGTGTTTCTCTCTGTCAAATAAATAAATAAAATCTTAAAAAAAAGATTTTACATATTTTTATGATTTTACATATGCACAAGTAGGGGGAGCAGCAGGCAGAGGGAGAAGCAGACTCCCCACTAAGCAAGGAACCTGATATGGGACTGATCCCAGGATCCTGGGATCATGACCTGAGCCCAAGGCAGACACTTAACTGACTGAGCCACCCAGGCGCCCCTCCTACTTCCTTTCCTAATGGAAAAAAAAACAGAGACTCAGATTAAGTGCCTTAATTCAAATCTCATAACTGATATCGTTGACATCTGTTGCTTTGGTTGGGCCTGTTTCCCTCCCTTTTGGTAACAGGATTGTGATTTTCCTTTAAGGAAGTACTCCTGTGCCTTTCTAGAACTCCTAACAGGACTGTCAATCAAGGGGTTCCTCCTCTCTCCATTTACATGTGACCCACACTGGCCCATCAGGATCTTCTACATCCTCTGCAGGCAGAGACTGGTATATAGGTTATAGGTAGGTATTGTGATCCAAGCAATGCAAGGTGCTTTTGTTTTTGTTTTTAGGAGAGTTAAATAAGTGAATTCTAGGAGTGAGTTGGCTTCACTTGAGAACTGTAAGAACTAGGAAAACCTGGAGGTGTTTTCCAAAGAGAGCTGCTGGAGTGAAGCCAATATGGAGGAAAGCCCAGTGGGGAGAGAGAGAGAGAGAGAGGGAGAGAGAGAGAGATATTGATTCTTGATTTCATTTGAGAAAATGACTATAGCTACCCCTGAAGCCAGATCAACTCCTGGATTTTCTTTCTTTCTTTCCTTTTTTTTTTTTTAAAGGTTTATTTATTTATTTGACAGAAGAACACAGCGAGAGAGGGAACAGAAGCAGGGAGAGTGGGAGAGGGAGAAGAAAGCTTCCTGCTGAGCAGGGAGCCTAATGCGGGGCTCTATCCCAGGACCCTGAGATCATGACCTGAGCCGCAGGCAGATGCTTAATGACTGAGCCACCCAGGTGCCCCTGACTCCTGGATTTTCAAGTTCACAGAGTTAATGAATTCCTGTTTGGCTTAGACAAGTCTGGACTAATTCATTTACAATTAAAAAAAATCCTAATACAGCTAATAAAATTCTTAGTTATGATTGAAACAGATCTTTTGATATCACATCCTTCACTATTTCCAGTGCTGCATATTTCAGAAAGGTACCCCACCCATAAATGTCAAAAAAGATCAGGTGCTGTTGTAAGAGACTTCAGAACCTGCCCTCTTTTCAAGGAGACAACCTGCCCTCTGTTCTAGGTTCCGTTCAAGTTTTTCATTTTTTTAAAGATTTTATTTATTTGTGAAATACTGGGGAAGATGGCAGTTGGGGGGAGCAGAAGCAGAGGCAGAGGGAGAAGCAGATTTCCCCTTGGAGCAGGGAGTCCAATGCAGGGCTCCATCCCAGGACCCTGGGACCAGGACCTGAGCCAAAGGCAGACACTTAATAGACTAAGCTACCTACATGCCCCTCAAGTATCGAGAGGTTGAAAAGACAAGCCACAGACTGGAGGGGAGAAGATATTCGCAAAAGATGTATCTGATAAAGAACTGTTATCCAGTATATACAAAGAACTCTTAAAACTCAACAGGAAAACAAAAAACCTGATTACAAAAAATGGGC